>JAYKKI010000028.1:21630000-21722500 GCA_039881145.1 Druceiella hillmani | reverse complement strand
CTGGGAAAGTGCCAGTCAGGTACTTTGAAGGCGTCTCTTTTTGCGGTGTCATTTTGTGAGCATCGTTATTAGATATTGATGTTGAAGGCATTGTTGGTGGTAGTTCTTCTTGAACCCATTCATATGTAGGATTCTCAAGCATCACTAAAACCTCTTAAATAACTGTCATTTTTAAGATTATTAGGTATGTAAGCATAATCTGGAAAATATAATCTGGAATCTAAATTTGGCGCGACTTATGAATTTGTTACTCGATTTGAGGATACATTATCGACAGGTTATTTTATTCAACGAAAAACAGTAAAAACAATACATTTTAAAAATATTAACTAAAAATACCTGCTTTTTAATTTTTTTTTAATCAAAAACATTTTATACAATGACGTACATGTTCGAGTAGCAATCGCTCACCAATCTTAGCTCACAACATCTAGAGCAAAGACAAAAATGTTTCGGTTGGTCGTTTCATCATATCATACTAAATTACCCTAAGCTAATTACCCCGGATATCGAGATGTGGCTGGGGACCAAAACGCAACTTTGATTGTATTTATATATTATAGTGCATTCGCAGTGATTCGTTATGACGCATTTTAATAGTCTTGCAAAACGAAAACGCATTATGAACAGCGTAGTGAACTAAGTGGAAAATAATATGACAGAAATTATAACAGGAATTATATCCGCTAATTACCCCAGATGCTGAGAGGTGGCCGGGAGCTGAAATGCAATCGTGATCGTATTTAAATATATTATAGGCACTAAATGTACTGCATTTACAATGAATCGTTATGACGCAATTTAATAGTTTTGCAAAAATAAAACTCATAGTGCGCTAAGTGGAAAATAAAATAATAATTAAAATATTATTCTGAAAAAAAACAAACATCTACATTTGAAATTTCGTACAAGTAGTTTAAAAAATTATATATATGTGTTAACGGCTGAGGAAAATGTAATGTTTACCTCATCTCAAAATCTTCGACAAATAATTAAATATTTATTTCAACTTGACATATCTATATTAATTTTTAAACTACTTGAATAATCTGAAAAACATTTTAATATAAATTAGAAAGGAAGAAATGTAATGCCCATTTTTATGGTCAATAGTACCTTGAGACTTAGTTATTAATATTATTTTAAATCGTACTTTCGTCCAACTTTCATAAAATCATCAGTTTATCAGAAAAAAGGCCGATTTGTGCTTATGAATTTTTCGGGGCAATAAACTTTTATTTTCCATTCGGATATGTATGTTTGGTAAAACTAAACTATTAGTTTTTGTTTTGAGGACACGCAATGCGGGTTCGTATGATTATCCATCTATCTGCCTATTACAAAAGCACGAAACCTAACAATTGTATTGAAGTGGCCATACATAAATGTATGTAGGTCTAACAAATCTGAATTAATCCGAGCGCACAGCTAGTATTATTTGCGACATTCATTATTTATATGTTCACAAGGGTCACACTTCTTGCGTAAAGGCAAATAGATTCAAGATATCAATTATATTTTTTTGTTTACTGTATGCCCACGTATGGCAACTTATGTATCTATACCACATGTGTACAATGCTTGCTTGTCACACTTATTGACGGAATGGCGATTAAACTGCAAGGCGAACTGACTTGTCATTTTGCAATGTCGTTCTCTAAATTTGTGGCGTATAAAATTATTTTGTATTACGGTTATTATATTACAATATGTTTCATAATGTTAAGTTCGTTGTGTTAAATGTGTAATATTTTTAAGTATGAGCGTGATTAAATAGGTGAACGTTCCACAGTATCAATACAGCTGTTCGATAATACGATTGTCGTTTTATCACTGTAAAATAAACACAATCAAAATGATCTGGGCACAAAATAAATAATATATGGCGAAGGAAAATACTACTTTTATATTAGACGATGTCAAAAGATTTCTACTTGAATTTAATTAACGATGTCAAAAGATTTCTATTGATATTTAATTAGCTATTGAGTAAAAAAATAAGTAATGTTTAATTTATTTACTAGAAAATTAATAGTGACAAGTATTAAAATTAATTAAGTCATTTATAAAAAAAATAACTATGTGCACTGTGATTATTAAAGTTATTTTCTAAAGATAAACATTACTTGTTAAGCCAAAATAAGCGGTTTCCGTGTAAAACATTTTTTTATATTTTACACCATCTTGATGACGCAAAAACCAAAATATAAGTTATTACTGAACTTAAAGTCAAGTAATTACCTTCTAATTTTTCATCACAATTAGTCTTGAACTGAAAGTTATGATGTTTTGATATAGTTTGATATAGCCGCCTCATTAAAATTATTAATATTATCTTTTTTTACACAAATAAAACTGCTTTCTCAATACCATACGTATTTAAATAAATTCCTTTCAATCGTGTTAATATAAATTGGCTTATGTATTTAGATATAGTATGCTGTGAAACGGCCTTAGGTTTATTATTTCGTCAAATAATTGTGCAAAAGGAAGTTAAGGGAACTGGTCATTTGAAATTTGCTAAGAATAAATTTGCGACACGGTTCGAAAATTACACGCTAAAGGTTAAAGTTGAACGCCAATGGAAGATGTAAAGAAGACGACTTTGAATTAAATTGTAGAATCCATTTACTTTATAAGCCAAGTTAAAAGCGGTGTACGCAATATCCATCGGAATTGTGATATTTAAACTGTACCTCATCGGATGTATAATTTTTGATCTTTTTCGAAAAATCTTGGTATCAAGCAAAAATGTTTGCTATTACAAGATAAAAAATTAGTGAGTCTTTGTAGTCTAATTTATTAAATTATATGTATATTTCAAGTAACTGAAAATAAATTAGAGATAAAAAAAATATGTACAACCTTCACAGTGCTTATAGTATTTTATTTTAACATTACAGAAGTGTGAGTTGTGATATTCAAAAGAAATAGTTGTTTTTATAAACCCAACTAACATTTTAATCTTTGTATTTTTATAACCAACAATATTATAGCTAAAGCATGTCCATTAACTTTGGATAGGTTAGAAACTAGAATAAAATGTTAGAATAATTCAGAAAATTCACCGTACGGCTATTTTACCGTAGTTACAATTAATTGTAAGAAAAAGAATTCGTGAATAAAGCTATAACTAATTCCTTTACATGTACATACTCCTATCATGATCGAACAAGAAGTGATAACGAAGCAGTGTTTACATCTCGTTATTTTACTAGGCACCCATTTTCAGGGTTCCGCAGTGAAACAAGAAACTCGTATGATTTCGTCATATCTGTCATCCATCCGTCTGTAAGGTTAAAAAAATTTAGAAATTGTTTAATGTAGAAACTTGAAATTTTACGCGTTATTGAAAAAGTGGATTATTTTATTTAATACTAATAAAAAATACTAATTTAGAAATTTTAAAGGGAGCAAATAATATAATCATAATATTTATTTTTAATTTCATTTATGTCATAAGTAATAATTGATTGTGTAAATTATAAAGATTTGGAAGCTTTTTTTTAAATTGAAATAACACAATTCCAGAGAAATATTTACAAAATATTCACAAAAATATATCTCCAAAACTTTCAAAATTAACATTTTGAGAAAAAAAAGATATTACAACATAGTCACCTTTAATTTACGAGGCAACTATACTAATATACTAAAATATTTTATACCTCTGAATGTTATACAAGGCAAAATATTAACATAATAAAAATAGTGTAAGTACTTTTTAATATTTCATATGTGCCTTAGTATATAAGAAAGTGCGAGTAGCCATTTGTCGTAATGCTCTATTTGCAAAATATTAAGCTCCAAAATAATACAAACATTTTTTTTGTCCTTGTCTCTGTCTCATTTTAATTTTACAATCATTGGTTTTGAAAATTTTAAAAAAATTTAAATAATATTATATAAGTTAATTAGAATTTAAAACTAAAATTATTTTAGTTTTATGATACTTTTAAGAGGTAATAATAACTACGGAACTCTACCTTACATTCATTCCGAAACACACTTGTTTATTTTTTGTTTTATAGATTGACAAAGAAGAAGGATGCCCCACCTCTCCATTTCTGTTGAGAGATATAGAATTTAAAAAATTTTAAATAGATATGTCATTATGCATTAAATATAATGGTACGAAAAAAGAATGAAATGAGTCAAGCGATCGGCTAGTAGACCTCTTTTCTGTTATATATGCAAAAACTATGAGCACTGTACTTTATTTATTTTTATTTCTCACCCGTCGTAAATAAAATATTCCAATTGAATCACTTTAATTATAAAACTAACAGTGGTTAAGCAGCAATTGTAAAATCCAAAATGTCATTAAATATTTCAATTTAATGTAAATTTTCTTAATGAGACCGCATTATGAAAATTATTTCTGCAAACATTTTTATCTAAAACAATGAAAAAGAAAAACTACCACTTTAAAAATAAATTTTTATATTTTTTATCTTCTAAACATATGGAACACGGTAGGTTGTTTTAGGTTAAATTAAGTTATAAGTTATTAATATTATGTTATGTTTTGAAATAATACATTGATTTCAAATGGTTCCATAATCGATTAATTAATTTGTAACTTGTCACAAAAGTTGCTCTGTGTGATAGATGGAGATCGCAGATAAACTTCATATAAGCCTTCTGATAGTTTAATTATCACGTACATCATTTTAGTTACATGACCTACATATAATTTCTCGAGTCGAGGTTAGCTACAAGAGGTTGCTTTACTAGTAATAAATTCATCGTCTGTCTTAAGCCCCTAAATTTGTAACAAACTTTTTAAGAAGATAAAATTCTTTCTTTAATAAAAATGACAATTAAATACCCTGTTCCAAAAGTACTGTCGATAAAAATCTGAAAAACAATATATGAGCTAAAACTATGTTCAAAATATTAAAAGAAATAAAAGGAATATCACCAAAAATCCGATAAATACTACTGAAATAATATGTCGATTAATCGATAGTTAAAAAAGAACCGTAAAAAATAAATAAAACAAAAATCAAACTATTTGTGGAGTACATAAAACAAACGATACACATATTTATTATTCACGCACACCTACGTATGTATACAGAGAGAGGGAGATAGAGACGTTGCGATGTTTACTCATATAACACTGCTGATCAGCCAAGTAGATACGTGCGAGTGTGCATATGTAATAATCGTTTTGAACGATAAATATTTTTGGGTTTTGTTTGGTTTAATTTACCCGAGGCTGTATATTTAAAACTGTGTTATTGTTACGAGAGATTCCAATTGACTAAAGTAGATAATTGTAATAATTAATCAAATGCTAGATTGCAAAATATTGTAACAATATCATCAGCTTGGCTAGTAAGTAATGACCTTTTTTAAAAAGTATTTAGAATTTTTTTTCAATTTCAATATTTGTCTACTGTGGCTTATATATAAAGATCGGGTCACGTTTTTCAAAGCCATTTATAGTATTTCTATTCACGAGTCAACATCTATAAAATATGGCGACGTTAAAACTCGTGTGTCACTGCTTCATTTATGAATTTCAATCATGACATTTATGAATTTCAATCATACACATAAAGGGATCGAGCCAGGTTAGTCTAACAGGTTAGTATTGATATCGACCAATTAAAGTCATTAATTTAAGGAGATCCCAAAACTTTCAGCGCTGGTTTTGGGTACTTAAGTAGAATTCTCTGTTGGTACATTAGAGAAACATTTATACGAGTTAGGCCTAGAAATATATACTATATTTGGATACTCGTGAAATCATATGTTGGAAAACACTTCCTAATGATAAAGGAATTACAGCAACAGTGTACTGCAGACCGCGTCAAAATGTGAGCATGATCTCCGTAGGAAACAAACATAAAACGATAAAGATTTTCTCAGCACGGTAATGCTCATCCTCATATTGCAACAATTACTCAATAAAAATCATTGGCAATCACGCCCCCACCACACTCCACCCCTATTCATCAAATCTGGCGCCCTCCGATTTTCGTCTATTGAGATCATCAGCTTTGTATAAAATAATTTTCATGCAAGAACCGTCTTCAAGAGTTCATTGATGAATTCTCAACTCGAAACCTGTAAGTTTCAATGTTAATACTATCTATTATTTGCCAAACAGATGATGATTGGGAGTCAATAATGATTGTGAATATGTCACGAATTATTAGTTACAATAAACTAATGTATAATTACGGTATATGTATGTTTGTTATTTACTAACCAACCCAATACACATAGATAAAATAGCAAGGAAAATAATAATAACAGGAACAATGAACTAAAAAAATTTAACTTAAACTTAGCTAAGCTTCAGCTTAGTATCTCTATTAAACTATTAAATAAATATATATATATATATATATATATATATATATATATATATAATATAATTTCTTCCTATTTTGAAGTCGGTTAAACATAATTTTTCACAACCTAAACATATTTGCAATTATATATTTCTCTCGCATAAAATAAGGTGCATGTTTCAAAAATTGTAAGATCCAGGATAACATCTACAATAAGACTGTAATCTCCTAGTTAGATTTTACCAACGCCATTTCTTTAACGATGTTTGCCTCAAAAGATTTGGAAATGATAGGCGTATGCCGTTTTTGCGTTTATTTTTGGAATGTATTTTTAAAAATACAATTTAAAATTATGAAATAAATATTTTTGTATTTCTCGCAACAAGCCCTTTGAAACAATATCCCACATAGCATAAACATTTAAAAAAAATTAAGACATTTATACACTCCCTCTTTAATCCATAAATGAATATTTTTATAAAGTTACCTGGCGCAAAATGTGTAGATTAATAATAGGTAGCACTGTGTTAAATTTCGACTTTTTACGTCAAGCGATTTCTAAGAAAACCTTTTGCGACAGACGGATGGATAGACAAGTGAGCAATTTTATAAGAGTTTTATTTTTCGTTTTAAGAGAAGGAATCCAAAAATTTCAAGGCTAAAAATTAAGGAGATGAAAGCAATAATTTGTTGTAACAACTTTTGAATCAAACATCAGATAGCACCAATTGAGAGAATTTGTAGAATAATTAAGAAATCTAGACAGTGAA
Source organism: Druceiella hillmani (assembly GCA_039881145.1). Taxonomy (NCBI): domain Eukaryota; kingdom Metazoa; phylum Arthropoda; class Insecta; order Lepidoptera; family Hepialidae; genus Druceiella; species Druceiella hillmani. Next base: position 21,715,422 of record JAYKKI010000028.1, on the reverse strand, counting down.
CTATTCATAAATGAAACGAATTCATTTGGGAACAAGATTTAGTGGAAGACATAAATTATATATAAACAGAGTTCCGAATAAGCAAATGAGATAAGATGGGTTGTACAGATTATTTCAGTGTCGTGGAATAGTGAAATAATATAAAATTAGCAGCTCTTACGAATAGCTCATTAATAAAACTCAAAAATATCAACCGCATACAAAATGAATAAGTACCTACGCTTATAAATACAGGTATATTGTACATGAAATTTTAATTTTGCCCATTATAAAAATATACTGGTATTTTTAAATAGGTATAACAAGCAGGTTTCTCTGGATTTCTGGACATAAAATAAGAATATCGTAATAAAAAAAATTTTCTTATATCTCATCACGTTCCCGAGATAAGCTTTTTCAACTTTAACGCAAGGGTTAGGTATCGTAAAGCGCACGGTACGGCGGTGGTCCTACGGTACCATCAAAACTATAAGACGTAACGCGACAAACCCTAAAATGTACTTTGAAGGTTTATCGACAAGAGTTTTCATAGAAATAAAAATCGAATATTTCGGTAATCCGTCATTTTTTCTCAATTTTTTTTATTCTTGTTCTGTCTGTTACAACGAAAAGTTAAAATTTAATTATAATTGAGAAAGTACAAAAACGTTTTTGATTATTTTCTTTACATATATTCGATGAAACCAAAATAACTCCTGATGTACCAGCTACGATCCTGTGTATTAACTACCTATAGTACAACGTCGAATAGGGTAAAAAGTAAATGTATTTTACAAGTGTATTTTACAGACCAGAATATTACGTCCAATACAGCTTTATGAAAGGGAATGGTGATTAATGTCTCCACGTATTCTTAAAATTACAAGTGGTTTAGAATTAAAATAGAAACAAACAAAAATTAGCACTATTTTCACCCCATGGCGGTGGTGACGAAACAAAGGATACATTTCTATTCGATCTAATTCGCGTATGAAGCCACCATAACGTGAATACGTAACGACCAACATTCCTATTGGGAGAGGTTTTGTACATCAATAAAACTGTCCAAGGTTCCAAATTTTAAAATGGATAAAGTATTATAAATATATATATATATATATATATAAATCGATTTTAATATAAAGTTTCCTTATCCTTAAGAAACGATTTTAATATAAAGTTTTATGAGAAGTAAAATCAGAAGTTCAGAGCGTTAAAAAAGTGTGACAGACAAGTTTGGATGTGGGAGGTTATCTCCGAAACTACTCATACGATTTCAAAAATTCTTTCACCAATATTTAGAAAGGACCTTCAGGTATAGGTGGTATATTATACCGTTAAATTATTCATATGTTATAAAACCTTCAGGATGAACATAGATTGTATATTATTAAATGAAAATTTCATGGAGACTAGTTTTGTAACGTAAGTCCACGAAAAAACAGTCGAGCGAATGCGTTTCTTATGAACGCTGCCATGTTACTTATTTTATACATGCCAAGACAATCGTAATTAAGGAATAAACTCCAGTGAGGAGTCAGAACTGATACGCACAATGTTTTATGAGTTTTAACTTTTTAGTGTCACTTGCATAGAAACTTTAATTTCCACTTTTTCATATCAAACGATTTCTAAGAAAACCAGCTGTGGCAGATGAATGAACGGATATATGCGTGACCTTACAAGGGTTCTGTTTTTTCCCTTTTGATGTACGGTTTCCTATAAAAATGACGGGAAATTTTAAGGAATTTATCAAATAAAAATAAATTAATGGTATATTTCCCAATAAATCTAAATAAATGATTAATTATTACTATTTATTAAGTAATTTTCTGCTTGTTAAATAGAATTCAGGACCGTAATATCATAAACTTTAATTATAAAAACACTGACTGTTTATTTATATACATTTTAAGACAAACATACTTAAAAACAATATTATTTAAAGTAATAGTCTCTTTACGCTCAGCGCAGACGAGCAACAGTTATCGATCCAACAATAATGAAAGAAAATATAACATAGTGTGTTTAATATAATCGACGAGAATGGACGAGAGGTTAATAATAATATTTTATTAAAGATTAACAACAATATAATGAAGACAGTTTTCATCGCAAAACCTCTAAAGAGGTAGACCAAAATTACGATGGATCGATCCAGTGGAAGAACTGGAATACCCAGGCAAAGAGTAGAATAAGGAAGAATCCTGGAAGAATCTCCAACAGAAGGCCTTGGCCCACCCGGGGCTATCGTGCCAAATATGATGATGACAATATAATCGAGGAAAGTCAACAATAGCCGTTCCTATTTTTTTAGTACCGATTAGGGAAAACTTGTCCGTTAAAGTATTAAATGTGACGTGGTCTATTTTCTGCACAGGATAAATTAAAACAATATTTAATTTTTTAATAATAACTGAAAGATTGACTGTTTTGCTGATATTATATTAACACATTTGTAATTTTATAATTACTACACAGATTTTGAGTAATAATGAAATTGATCAATTGAACAGAAATTATGTTACAGAGACATCTATATGCGGAAAAATTCATTGAAAATGTAATTGTGATTTACTTAAACAAAAAATGTCAAAATATTTTTGTCGGCGACGTAAACTAGAAGAGTTTATAGAAAGGTTTGATGCACATTTTCTTTTCTTTCCATTATCAAATAAATAGGAAGAAATATTCGTCGATATTTACGAAATACTAAATTTTTTTCAAATATACATTTTATAAAAATATAATTTAATTTTCTTAGAGATTGCATAAAAACGGTTATTACAGAAACAAATCATTTTTACCCCAGTCTTTACAGAAACAGCCTGTGTCCCTAATGAGTAATTTTGATGCAGTGCACCATAAATGACCTGGAATAAAAACGGAAAATTAAATACTTATAAAAAATCTTGCTTTCTAAAAACCGAAATTGTTATATTGAAAAAAGAACATGGATAATGAAATTGAAAAGATTTCAGTGAAATCAAAATCTGTTACAGTCAGCTAAAAATATGGATGAAATATTTGATAGTACCTAAATTTCCGAATTAAGTTGTCCTATATACTACGTACTATAATGTATTTGAAAAACTTTCCAGTCTCAAAGATATTTCATGTTATAATATTTTAATAAATACATATTTAATTTGATATTGGCCTTAATTTGTTTTACTTTCATTCATATTTAATATACAGCCAGGTTTTTTGGCATTGAATGTCTTTGTAAAACGTAGATAATTATAAAATATTAAATAAAAAGAACAAGAATGATAATTATTTACTTCAAAACTGTAAATTTTTGTGAATATACTTTCTGTACTTCACTCAACTGAATGGATTTTAAAATGCGCGTTCAATTACACACATCTTGTAGAAATTCGACTAAATTTGAATATTATTAAAGTATTTTTAGACTTTATTTATTTATTATATTTATTTGAGGTACTAATTACTATATAAACGATCTCACCTATTTAAAGATAATATATTATAATCAATTGAAACTTTTATTGAAAGTAAAAACAGAGTCATGTTTTACTAGTCCCAAATGGTAAATATACACGTTTTAAAGACGTCCTAATTTATTTCTTTTATAAATAAATACTTCAAAAAAGAAAGAAACCGATAAAGTATTAGCTGGAATTGGGCGTTGGATTTCCTTAAATTCACATATCGTACAATAATGAAGTAAACATTTGATAAAAATGTGTTTTAACATTCGTTCGTAAAAAAACTACTAACATAAAATATGACGATAGAAATTCAACTAATTCAGATAATTCATAGGAGGAAAGCGATCTTAATTATGAATGCAAAACAATTTACTAAACTAATAAATACACTAGTTTATGAGCACTATCCTTCTTTTCAATCACTGTTTTAAAATATCGTCACGTCCGTGTTATTATTTGTTTACACGAAACCTATATTTCCTTTGCCTTTACTTCATAATACTATTTAGTATATAAGTCAAATGCAAATGGCTTCAAGAGACTATTTGTAGTCTATATCCCTTCGGATCAACTAGCACCAGCCACACGACATTTAATCACACTAAACTGCATACAAATAGCCATACACCCGCACAAATTCATACCAGATTACGAACTCCGTCAAACAGTACAAGGGCAAACAAACACCTCTGCTAAGCTCGAGCTGTGTGGCTTCAGTAGCCTAATCCTGACCGCGTGAGGAGGAGGATGCAAGGGAAGGATACAATATCATTACAGTCGGCCGCAGCTTCGTTCCACTAAATTTCATCGTGGCCAAAATCGTAACTTACTTACGCCGTGCTTGCGCGAAAACTGGGATAAATTGAGCTTAGGTTTAGGCGCTGCAAATTTATGAAAATAAGGTTTAACCCTTGTATTGAATATACGAGTTCATGGAAAACATGGGAACAATCTGTTGCTTATTCAGTAAAGGTGGACCGAACGGTCAGCTTCTCGAAGGGCTGGCAGATAGTGGGTAAACCGTTTTAAGTTTATTTAAGTTTTTTTCGCCTTTATTTTAGTACGTTAAAATATGAATCAAACGTTACAATAAATACTTGCTCTTAAGAATAAACTATCTAAATTTAGATAAAAGGAATTGTCATTATGTACTCAGATATTTAACGCAATTTAATTTTATTTATACAAGCATATGGAACTTAAAACCCAATTCTACATAGTGGTAGAGGTCTTCAACCTATCCTTAACATTTAAAACACTGACAGCATTCCACAGCAAAACACATTTTATACACAGTTTTCATCAGCAGCTATTAATTGAAAAAACAAATTTTAATTGTTTGAATGTTACGACTTAACGGTCTCATACTTTTATATGAGACTGTTAAGCATTAGTTATAACAGAGCTGAAACATTTGAGAAAGGTTTTGCATTTTGCAGTCTTTATTCTACATAGTCGTCATTCTCATCGTCAATAATAGAATATAGTAGTCGGTTGTCAAATACTGATGATTATAGTAATCCATTTCCCAATAGTCAAGAAGGTTTTCCATTCAGTAATTAATTTTATAGAAGTATAAATTTATTTCCTTAGAGAGATCGTTGGCTTTGTATAGAATTCCTAATAGGCGGCCCTTGACATCGTATTTAAAATAGTAACTGGAAAGAGTCGCCAATCACATAATAGAAGTACATTTAGTTACCAATAACCAACAATCGTCCTAGCTACAATTCAGGCTTCAAACTTAGTCAAAAACCTTGAAAATCGTTACAGATTCTATTTTGTTTATATTAAAAGTCGTTCAGTTCTATTTGCCATCCGCAAGATTCACAATAGGCGACTTCATATTTGCGTACTACATAAAGCGTAGTAGTATCATCTCTGAATAGTATCGTGGATATCTCTTTATCTCTAAGACTCATGAATATAGTATCTATTTAGTAATCACGCACACACGCACGGACGCACGCACGCACGCACGCACGCACGCACGCACGCACGCAAGCACACACACACACACATATTTGCTGTCATTTCAGGAGTTCTAATCATTTAATAAATATATACTTTTCACAAGTAACGATTTGATATATATTCGTGGAACATTTTTACAACCATATTCCGTAATTCCATATTTTCATTTAAATAAAATAAAAAAAATAGGAAAGAATCAAACAAATAATTAATTCGTTCAAACCGGCATAACTGTATTATTTATAGGCCCATAGAAAAAAATTATTTACAAGTGAATATTTTTCTAAGATTTAAGCCACTAAGCTTAATGGTAGTCTTGCTTTGAACATGTTCAGTTTGAAAATTTATTAACACCGTAACAATAAATATAAAACAAGGAAAACATTAAATTGTACCTAATTTTTATGGATAACAAAGTCTACACCAACTAAGATTATTATTTTTATGGAAAGATGGTTTTAGTAAATAACGACATAAGTGAAAGTATATTGTTTCGTCTAACACAGACACACAAGTTGTAACTACAGAAACAACACATTTTCATTATTATTATATTAGCAGAGAGTTACGACGGTAACTATAAGTCAAAATTATTTCAATGCTCTTCTTGAAGGATGACTTGAACAATACACAGCTTGGTGAAATTATAATACATGTCGCTTAATTCATGTTATTAAAAAAGGGAAAACTCTTTAAAAAAAATCCTCTTTATGGCTTTTTTTTTAATCATAATTGTTTTTAAAATAATTACTATCACTTATTAACACTGGTATAGATACTTCTTCTCACAAAGGCTATCACAACAAGATATTTACTGTTATTGCATTATTCATCGCTATTCTTCTTGTATTGGTCTTCATATGGTCAATATTTAGTTTGAATATATTATTAGTGGGATGCACTTTAGAATAAATGGTAGATTAATATTACAGGTATACATTAGTTTAACTTTTTTCTCCAAAGATAGCTTTTCCTTGGAAAAATAAATAAAGGATGAAATTTGGCAGCGCAACGCAAGCTTTATCTTTCTTTGGTGAATTTCTGTCTGAATATGTTAAAGTTCTAACTCTTCTAAAATACATTTGTATATTTTTCTGAGTATTCAAGCTATGGAAATCAAACTCACTCAGCACAAGCACCAATAATAAATAAGTTTACATTTATTATTGGTGCTTGTGCTGAGCGAGTTTCATATTAGTAGTCAATTCAATAATTTATATTCCTTTTGCTGATTATATTCCTAACGTAATTCCGCTTTTCAATTTTAGTTATTCCAAATACCTACTTCGATTTCATGTTTATGCGTTATGAAAATGAACCGAGAACTTTGTTAAAAAAAACACATGTTAAATGTAATTTTTTCTTTTTCATTTAAGATTTTTATTATTATTATTATTGTATAAAATATTTATGGATTTTATACAATAAAACAATACACAATACAATAAATCAACATATTTCACTACCCAAATAGACACCGATACTAACGTCAGCAGGTTAGGCAAAATCAATTTTATAGTTATTTATATTGAAACTCAGAAAGTAATCTGAATCACAAGTGAACTTTTTGTTATTTTACATAAGTTATATCTAAATTTCAAAAAAATCACAATAACGGCAACGCCGACATTTACACATAAAGTCCAACATTCGGGTTTGTTCGGCCGAAGCCGTAAACCTTTTCCCGGAAAAGGAAATGAAGCCGGGGACTTAGAAGGTGAACCCTGCCCGCACTAAAATCGTATCAATAAAAATACCTTAAACTCCAAACACGCACATCGAGGCCGTATACCAACTGCATAAATCCTGAATCCTTCTCGAGTCGGCTGGGAATTTTATTTAGGTGGCGAACATTTTTTATATTCGTATCAGGAGGTCTTTATGGTTATGTCAGTCTTTTCATCTCACGGTAAATTTTGGCTTTGGAACTTACGCTAAAAGAGAAGGCTGATGTGGTAGCCTAATACTAAGCGCCATTACGTCAAGGACTCACCATATATTTGAGATGGCTAAGCTTATCGCTTTTTCTAAAAAGAACTGCTTAAAAGTGGTCAAGACAGTCGTAAAGTATTATAGAATTCGGCAATACCAAATCTTTGACCACTATTTTTTTTTCATTCATGCTTGTGACAACGTATTGGTTGAATTGAAACTTTACAATATATATAAAAAAACAAGTTTATATAAATGTTTAGTTATAATATTGAAAAAAAGAGACGTAAAGAGAAAGAATATTGTAAATAATGAATGCAGGAATTTCATTATAGATGTAAGTAAAGCTCTTATGGGACACATCACAAAGACCTTTCTAAATTTAATCGCTCCATAGAGTCAGTGATCTACTCAAAACTCCTTTCCATTCTGCATTATCACGACAATGAAGTCTACGAAAAACTCAGTTTCCTCATCTTCAAAAACTAACATTCTTAAATATGATACGCTTCAGACGTACCTCGATTTTCTTCTCCGTCCTCGAACATGTACTGCTAGGTTATACAAGCACAAAACAATATTATATGACGTTCTTTAAGCAAACGCGTGCTTGTTTTTCTGTATCTTACATAATCCTCAATCAAGTGCTAAATGTCATTCGAAATATTAGTTCTTCATTTGATGAAATTGATCATCTAAGCAATAATGATGTTTACCTGTTTTAAAAACTAAATGTTGTTTTTGTTACATCTGTTTTATAATTAACTAACTGTGGTTTAAATTACTTAAACAGATAAATATATGTTATTTTAAGAATAATTATCTAGACTTATGATATTTCACGTTATACATATTCACTAACATATACAAAAAACACATCTTGTATTTCAACAAGATGTGTTTTAATAAAATCTGAAATTTTTAATAAAGCCAAAATGGTTCAAACTAGCCAATTATATCGACAAGAGAATATGATTACCACTAAATTGAAAATATTTGCTATAACACAAAAAAATCTTTATTTCTTTTTACAAATTAGCTTAATAGCCTCACTCTGTCAAAATTCCATCAAAAGCATAAAGTAAAAGACATGTTTAAACAAAAGGTTAAGAAAAAAATAAACATGATACAACTTTTGCAAGTAAAGCTTTAGGCAACAATATTATATTAAAAAAATTAGTATCAGTTAAGCCTCTCTAGGATAAAATTACATGAAGCATTGTAAATAATGACGTTCGCTTTTGTAACAGCCTACCTGAAAGTTTTAAATCCCTGCCGAATTAATACTTTAAAGCCGAAGTCAAAGAGTATATTTAGGAGAAGGGGAGTTTTCTTAAACTTTCTTCTAATCTCGATGTTACAAAATATATTTTCATATTCTTGTAAGCTTGCAATGGTTTGTCCTATTTAACAGTTCGGTGACCCTTTTGATGACATTTTTTAAATAATTGTTATGTTTTCCTTTGATGTGATATTGTGAACGGACATGTTTGTAATTAAACCAATTAGAATTTTTGAAGAAAATAATTTTAAAAATGCTAATAAATGTTTTCATCCTAAAACTATGGATACAAATATCTATTGTGTGAAAATAGTGTGGAAACAGTGATATTGCTAAAGAAGTATAGAAAAAAGGAACGAAGACCTTTCGTTAATGAGAAAAACTTGTCAATGTAACCCCTGGCAAGGATCAATGTTGATGGATAGGATTAAACATGTGCAGTATACATATATAAAGACAGGGGAAAGATAAAATATATTTAATTATGTGTGTTATGTATATTTTTTTCGAAAACCTCCATTGTTTGCCCAGTACATTTTAAAGTCTAGAAATACGTTTTACAGCAAATTTTGATGTAAAAAATTGATCATATCTTCACCTACATTTCTGTTGGGTTGTATTTTATGTCATACATTTTTTAATGAAAATCAGCTTTTTCCGAATCCACCATTTTCAACAACGCAGTGACATGTCGTAATACTGTACTTAACTGTGTAAAATCACTACCTATAGACACTATAAAAGCAAAAAGTGATGCCGCTTAGTATGTTTACGACTAGCAAATATCCGTTTGCGAGTTGCGGAATTTCATAAATATGGATATTTTTAAGGTTTTATTTACGTATGACATTTTTTTTCCTTCTATTTTTACACCTCGTATCCCTTGTAGTGTAGATCAATGTTTAATACATTTTGTGTCATTTCAGATTGCCACACCTACATCATTTTTTTCTGAGAGCATCTTTATTTTAGAAAAATAAATTTTATAACCCTATTGTCTGTTTGAAATAATTTTTCAATTACGTATAAAACCTTAAAATCAGCTTAGTATTTTGTAAGACTATAACTACATGTGTATAAATAAACAAACTTTGATATATACTTTATAATATTAATATACGAGACAGACTTTCACGTAATTTGTTCTAAAAGTAAAGAGCATTGGGTATAAAACTTTAAGAAATCCTACGCAAATTATAAGGTCTTCCAAATTTTCGTATTCGCTATAAACTTGATTCTATTCCTAATAGACCTATGCCAAATGGATGACGTACCGACGCGAAGCGCATATTCTGTGCCTCATTTTCAATATTTAGAAGAGTCCTCATAATCGTCTTATTTTAATTCTAGATTCAAATCTTTAAGTACTCGTCGCTTCGGATTACATTTTGCATGTCTCCTATCATATTTATTTCCAAACTTTCTGCGAGTATTCAGTCACTCTACGACTATCTACAATCAAACTTTGAAACGAACTAATTTTTAAAATACAACATTACATTTTCAAAAGTCTGTGATCCTGTCCTGTCCCATTCTTCCTGTCTACCCCTTTAATGATTATTTTACATACATATACCCATTTTAATAATATTTATCAACGATATATTGCGACCTTTTTCAATATTTCCGAAACAAATTTGTTTAATGTGTATACGTTAAAATCGACTATAAAATATTCAATAAATTAAAATATAAAGGCGAGGCCTAAATTCATATTCGCTAATTATATGTTTATCTACTTAGCAATATTTCTTACTTCTGCCTTAAAATCGAAAGTAAAACGTCATAAAGTAAATGTTTTTTTTATTTAAACAGGAGCTACTTCAACCATTTCAATTGTGACAAAATTTTACTACAAGACTGTTCTAATGTTACTAAATATTGCATTATTATTCCTTTGCAGTAAATCTTCGTTTAGTTTCATGATTGACAGTATGAGCATTTGCTGAATAATCTCATAAACTCAAAGAAAATTATTTCGCATCTTTAAAATTCAAGCTCTTGTAAAACACCTTTTATGAGTACAAATATAGGAAATCTTACAATGACTCAAGGCTTTCTCGTGGAGAAAAATTTGCGAAACTTTATATATTTTACTGCTTTTTTAAAAATACAAATTCAATACAGTTAATTATAAGAAAGATTTTTGGTACTCGTAATCATACTGTACCTGGATATATGGATTACACCACACCCACACAGACACACACTATGTACATATGTATGTATGTATGTTATATATATACATGCAAATTTATACCCTTTATTTCTAAGTATAATCGAAAAAAGTTTACAAATTTATTAATTTGTTTGGCGGTCGATGACCTGTGTGTTGGCGGTCAAACTGTGTCAAAAATTATTTGTGATATGAAACAACTAACTTCTCCTTTCCTTGATGCCATATAGCACCAACTATCGGCTCCCTAAAATTAAAAGTTTAAGTATAGGGCTTAATTTTAAAAACTTTAAAGTGTTTAATAATTCCTTAAAGAATTGTGTTTTTCCAATAAATTTACTTTATAACTTCCCCGTTATATTTATATCTTTCCCGTATGTTATTTTATCAGTCTTTTACATTTCCTTTCGGCACAGCTATACTGACCCTTTCCTACCCTTATTTTGTTTCTCGTAAACAAAAGTAGTAAATTTATATCGGACAAATTGTTATCACAAAATCATTAGATAATAAATAAATTGTTGGAAAATTAACGCCAAAAGCAGTATGAAATAGATTTAAAACAAATAATTACTTATAGCTATCGTGGATTGTTTTTTTCAGTTGCATCTGAACGGGATATACGCTCAAGGTGTTGTTTTTTACTGCTATTCATATATGGAAATTTTTAGTATTATATAACACAATGCTAGCACTATAACCTGCAGTAAAACATTTCAATAATGCAACACTAACAGATATTGATGCAGTCTAAAATGAATTATTTTCATTAAAATCTCATGAAAAAATATTGTCATTCCATTATCCATTCCACTGGCTCTAAATTACCATTAATAAGAAGATGTCAACCTATTTGTAAAATTTACATTAAATTCTCAACATCGTGAGGTTTTTTTTGAATAGTATAATTCAAGAAAAAAATTGAATAAGCTTCAATATTCATTATACTCATAAATTACTGATCATCAAGTTCTGCCACCACATTCATAGTCTTTAAAATACACGGAAACTTTATATTCTGTGAAAATTAATCCATTTCCCCTTTGTTTTTGGAAATAATTTATTTTCATTTTTAATATGTCGTTTCAATTTTATTTAATTTATTGTTATCATAAGTAAAATCTTCACAAAATTAAAAAAAAATTTAAACCTATGAGGCCATACTTCATAATTATTCACGACGAATCCCGCTCTAACACCCATATCAATATCCTGTGCTGAATAACGATGGCCCATGGGGTTAGATAAGATTATTCATTGCTCAAATCCAGTGCGGTCTCGCGAGGCTGCAATACCGCGCTTCCATGCTATTCTCACGAGGACGCGGTATGATGGCGATATTATGGGAATATGAGATTTAACGTTTCCATTATAAACATACGTAGAGAAGTCTGCTTTAAGTTATCCATTTATATTTATGTGTCGATATATTTGATATCAGTTTATACCTAGTATATGAAAATGAAGAATCTTCTCTATATTTCTAACAATAAATCCAATTTTTACGCCTTTGTAAAACACGAATAGTTTTTCTTCAAATTTATTCACTTATACGATATTATAATTTCAAAGATTCCCTAAATAATTAGAATACGTATATTTTTTTAATTTTTTATATCCACGCCGTGACTCAATCAATAAATAAAATGAAAAATGAAGCATAATTTATTTTCTATTTTGTAAAATTGATACTGCATTTTTTTTTCTTTTTTCAATTTCATATCAGAAATACTTATCTCTTAACTTATCTTAAATGGGATCTTAAATAATACCTCTTTCTTTAATTACTAAGTTAAATCTTAATAATGTGTCAAAATGTGGATAAAGAATCATATATAAAAAGAGGAATAAATTCAATGGAATTTATAACTACATAAACTAAAAATGAATGTACTCAAATATAATTTTTTAATAAAATAATTATTATTTTATAAAATAATTATTTTTTAATCAATTTTCTTTGAAAATCTCAGTTAAAATTAATTTTTTGAATTCCCCATATTTAGCCTATTTAAATTTTACTTCATATTTTTAAATTTTGAACTTTATTTAAGAGTTATGCAGTGAATGGGTGGATAACATTTCTTCGCTTACAGCGTTTATAATTTAACAAAACGTGCTATGATTTGCATATACTTTCAACTCACTTATAAAATATTACAAAGCAAACTAATAATGATGAATGACTGTCCAGGGTTTTTAGAAGTTTTTAATATTTGCTTCCAAAATGCTGATTGTTTTAACTTTCGCGCAGATAATCGGTTAAAGTTGTGAGTAAAAACAAGGAATCTCTTTTGAAAATGAAGAGTTCGAATGTCATGTAGTTACTTTAAATACGTTTCATACACTAATTTATTTTTTTTACTCTCGTTTTTTGACCGACGATTTGTTTAGTATAGTTAACAACAATTGAAAAATTGTATTGATTAATTATTGTTATATTTAAAATCAAAATATATGAGGTATAAAATTAATGATGCAGTATTAATAGATGGAAATAATTATCTGCTGTCATCAGTAATGACGACATTCTTGACCTCAATCATAATGTTAGACTGTAAGAAATTTAAAATTGAATAACTGAATTATTCTTCTATTTCTTCTTCAAAAATTCTTTCAAATTATTTACTACGGTCTAGGTTTCGTTGTATGACAACATCTTCAATTGAGCAATTTGTAAAGATTGAAAAATTTGTAAAATCTTTACAAATTGCCCACCTGAAGATATTGTCTTAGAACGAAACCGAGGTCGTAATAAAGAATTTAAATAAAAGTAGAAATAATACTACATCACGTAGCTTTTTTTTAAATTATGTTATCAATGTTATATTTTATTTTGGAGGTAAAAAGTGACATAAAGTGTTAAAAAAAGTATAAGTTTTAGAATCGCTATCTGCTATTTCCCGGTAAACTTATATTGCTTTTTATTGCGTAATTTTAATTTTAGCATTTCTGTGGGTATTTTTTTTTAATATTTTCTATAATACCTTTCGAAAGATTCTGTAAAAACATGTGAAAAAATTACTTTTAAAATACCTTTTCTTTCATTTTACATCCCGCAAGACAGAACATTAAAAAAATTGCCTGCTCTAAAATATTGTTCTAATTTTTAAGAAGTACGGAACCTTAAAAAGAGCATCTGAAGAAGATAATGGTCATACAAAAAAAACGAGGATATTGCTGTATTTTACTTGTGTATATTAGATTCCTCTAGTCAAAATATTTACATAGTACCAGTGCTTAATAAACAATTAAATAAAAATATTCTCCACTGGTCTAGACAAAATTAATTTGAAACTAAATTAAATTTCATAAATTAGGAGATTCATGTCATAACAATAAAGCATTTAGTTTATTCTCGTTTCATTTTAATATCTCTTGTTTCCAATTAGATTTATTTTCCCAATCAATACAAATCATTATATTAATTACAAGTTGTGTCCGCGACGTCGTTCGCGTGTTTAGAAAATAGTATTAATCTGTGATATTAACCGGTTTAGTGCCATCGTTTTTTAAAGAAATCTTTTGTTTTTGATGTCTTTTACCCTTGTCTCGAAAAAAACTGTATCTCTTCCAAAATTATCCAATTTTAATATGTGAGGTGTTTCTTAATAAAAACTTCTACAAGAATAATAAAATACAAAGAAAATTATGGAAATATATATTGTGAACAAAAATTATAACAAAAACTGAAATCAAGGTCACGTCGTATTTTCGCACTCCGGTACATCCTCCGTATCAGCAGACTAATTGTTATCGTCACTATCACTATTACTCAAAATTTGCATTACGCCAAATTGTGAGAGTGCCACCATGTCACTCCCACTATCACTTTCTTCACAACTTGAAAAACGATCATTTTCACTCGAATTATTTTCGTATTCCGACATTACGGGTAAAACATTTTCTTTTCCTGGATCCTTTTTATATTGTAATTACTAATAATATTATAATTTGAACTTTATGTAACACGTAAAAAGATGAAAAATTAGCGATGCGTGCGAGCGACCTTCCGTACCGCACGCTGAACAGCAACTGATTTCGCGAGCGCCATCGCGCTCGTGGCAAATTTAGTTGTTGTCGGCACTCTAACTGATAATATACGTGACATCATCTATAATAATTATATAATTACTGTTTTTTTAAGTAAGTACATTTTGTATTGAAATGTCAAATTGTCATATCTTCTTTCTAAGTAGTCGATTGCGATGAAACATAAGCAACATATTACCCCACACCTGATTAAAAACTTCATCGAAATCCTTTATGTTGTTTTTTGCTACGTAGCTGTTTAGCTTATAGCTATATGTACACTATACATTTTTTAAATCCTTAATAGGTACATTTCTATAAATTGTAATACGCATTGGATAGCAAAGCACTTAGTTCTTCTTGTTTCGAATGGTACGTCGCGATGTGCCATCAGAACGTTTTAACTCCCGGCCAAAAGCGCCATTAGATGTTTCACATCAATGTTTCAATAACTATATTATTGTGTTCTGTTACTTTAGTTATCCCCCACTAAATTGCATTATTTTTTAATAATTTATATATACAATATATATCTACCTATATATATATATATATATATATATATATATATATATATATATATATATACATATATATATATATATATATATATATATATATACATATACATATACATATATATATATACATATAAGAAACAATACAGAATTTTCATTACATAATTCCACATTAATAAAAATTTGCACAAAATAATGCATCTTTGAATCGTATAGAAACATTAATCTGACTAACCCAAAGATATCATATTTTCTAATAAAGGACACTGTCTTAATTTTATAGGGAAATATTATCTTCATACATTGCCCCTAGTGGTGGATAATGGTAATATTCATGCCAGTAGATAATATATGAATGTAGAAATATTTGGAAATCTGTTACTAATTTGGATGCAAAAACGTTATTAACGGTAAAGTTGTTGTCTCTACTTAACAACGAGTATCCGAAATTTTATTGAAAAGGACCGACGGTAGACAACTCTCATTTTCAACATATGAATAGGGATACTTGAAATCCTCGAAATGTTTTGTCATTATCTGAAACAAATCTCATGTTAGTACTATAGTTATAATCTGTGCAAATCACTGTTCAATGGTCCCTTAGATTAGAATTGTTGCCCACTTATATAAAATGAATTTCCATTTATGAGATATTTCATGAATTTTACTTCATAATATGTTCGTAATATAATAATGGATGAATATGAATAGGGATACTTGAAATCCTCGTATGAATAGGGATACTTGAAATCCTCGAAATGTTTTGTCATTATCTGAAACAAATCTCATGTTAGTACTATAGTTATAATCTGTACAAATCACTGTTCAATGGTCCCTTAGATTAGAATTGTTCCCCACTTATATAAAATGAATTTCCATTTATGAGATATTTCATGAATTTTACTTCATAATATGTTCGTAATATAATAATGGATTTATGGAATAAAAAGTGATAGTTCATATTTTATGCATATAATGAGATATTTCATACTTGAAAACAATTTTCATTGAATGACATATCTTTAAGAACATCATATTGCAATTTAACGTCTGTAAATTAAGAGTGCACTATTCTAAAACCTAAGAATTAGGTAATAATTACAAAGTTATTATCTTATACTAACCAACAAGTAGTTTTATTTTTTTATAGAATTTTATTCTGGACATTTAATAGCATAATATATAATAGTACAGTTACCTGAAATATACTATCTAAAGAGGACAATATTTGAATTAAATATGAAATGATTGAGTAAAATGTTCTATAACACAAAATCAAACCTAATTTTTCGAACAAAATGTATATGAAATTAATTTCTTCCATGATTAAGAACTGTGCGAAAATTTACGAAACGAAGTAACTCCCACGTTTATATTTACAATAATGATTTATGTATGAGGACTCTTTAAAATAAATGATTTATTTTATTATTCTTAAAAAGTATAGCGGTATTGATTTACATGGTTTTGCCAAAAACCTTCCGAATATACAAAAAAATATGAAGTTCTATATGCCTACGCACATAATTCCTCAAAACATATACTTCTTCATATTCATAAAATCGTTTTCGCTAAGGACTAATATCAAAAATATCAACTTAAGAAAACGATAAAGATTGGAATAAGAAATTATATTGAATATGATAATGATAATTGTATGTTCTATCCATTACTCTCAAGGAAAAGTTTTCTTTGGATCCGTTGAGTATTTATTCCATTGAGATATTTCATATATCTATTTCCGACGTTCTGAATAACATCTAATTAATCATTTATCTCGATTCCTTAAAATCGAGAGATAGAGAGATCATAGTACTCTCAATATAGGACATGCATTAATCTTTGGTTACCAACAATAATATTAACTTGTAAATTGTCTGAAATTCGTCTGGATAGTATAAACATTTATAATAGTTAACCTTTTGTTAGATATGTCAAGTATTCTCATATAAACCACGTAGACAAAACAAGCATATATGGCACAAGAAATGACTCAAACGTTGATTATATCATGATTAAGCAAACTAGATAAAAATATTAAAAATTATATACAAAATATGACGTACAAAGCATCCACATTCCATTAAAGGTATATGACTTGCGGCGTGAATAGAAGGAAAAGAGTTTGAATAAAAGACATAAAAAGCGAAGAAATTTCAGCAATGTCAGTATCTAATAAAACTTTTATTTTTTGATTCGAAGAAAATGGAATAAGCTTTCAGCTCTACCTGGATGGAGTGGTTTTATAAAAGTCTTACAAAAAATAGTAAATTTTTCACAATCCTTTATTACATCTTTACCGTTTTTTTTTCCTTAGCCACACTATTTACACAGTAACATTTGAGAATCCCCATATCAGAGCTAGAAAAATAGCAGCTACATCAAGACAATAGTTCACATTTTTCAAAAATGTTGGTGAGACTCGGCGGTTTTTATTTATTCGTGTCATTTTTCGGTTATATGTTGGAGATTACATTTCGGCAAGAAGCGTATTTAATGAAGCTTTTTTTTGTGGAAAATTGTCTGATAAAAAGCAATATGTTCGCAAAAAATCGCTTTTTTCACTTTTGATCTCTATGACTTTTCAGGCTTAAGATTACTTTCGACGGAGATTTTCCCTCATGCTGTTGACTTAATGTCAGGATTAATTTTTCTTCAGAAATTACAAGTTTCGAGGAATAGAGGCCCCAGAAAATTGAAAATTTTTGCTATGAATATTAAATTTGAGACAAATATAAGTCTTAGAGTATAAGTAAGTAAAATAAATATAAAAATACCCACTTTCTCGTGCTTGAAATTTTATTGAGAAGTTGTTTTATTGCAAAAATTTGTTAAAAAACAACTTTTTATATTTCTTATTTAAGTCTGTAATTTCCATTTGAATGTTATGTAGTTAATATTGAATTAAATGTCCCCACTGATTGGCCTTTATAATTAAACTATTTATAAATATTAATTTTTTACAACCTGGATATATTGCCTATTATGTCCTTCACATGCGTAAAAACAAAGTAATTGAAAAAATGTGTAATTCCACATAGAATTAAAAATCATCGATTTTTGGTTATTCCCTTTACTTGTGCTATAAGACCTAGCATTAAGCTGCCTTTTGAGATTATAAGTCGACCGGAAGTACCTTATAGGTTTTGATGATCAGCGAGTAAGACGTAAGAGTTTATAAGAATCAAAATAAAAAAGCGAATTTTTGAAAATGAAATGTAAATCTATAGTCTTCAGTGTACAGTATTAATTCCTTTTGAACATTTTAGTCTATGATGATGTTACTACGTCCTGTATAATCCGTATCGTCTGTATTGGAGGGTATATAAACAAGTCCTTCACCGCGCTTCCTTTCTCTGTTTGGTGATACAAAGTGTTGCGGTGGCTATTTCTTCGATTTCCTCTCATCAAGGAATATATCTTCAATCACTCTCGCTTAGCAGCCTTAGCGTCGAAATAGTGAAACATTTTAAAAACCGGTCAAGTGCGAGTCGGGCTCGCACACGAAGGGTTCCGTAACATCAAACAATATTAAATTTATAAATTTGTATTTCGCAAAGACATCGTGAAAAACAAAATTATTGTTGCAGTCGGTACCAAAAATACCCCATATTTTAGAAACTGCATAAAGTATTTTATTCAAACGAATTTTCGTTTAAAATTTATTTATCTTAATTTTTTACAGAATTCTACACAGACTTACTTAAACAATTAGAGGAGTGTTCTCTTCCGTTTTTTAATACTTTAGGGGTGCGTATCTCACCAACTATTTACATAAATAAAAAAGTTATTTTTGAACTTCTATAACATTTTTAAGTCCTATTTACCAATATTCTATGTGCCTATGCACTGGATTTTTTCACCCACATATATCCAGCTTGTGAAAAATTAAACGTATTAAACGTGCCACCCATAAAAATATTTTTTCGTAGTTCCTCTATTTCATTGTAGAAAGTTCATTGAAGACACCTTCCATCCAAATTTCATCTACATAACACCAATAGTCGCTGAGTAAAATGGCTGTGGCATACGGACAGGCAGACGTATAGACAGACGAACAAACGGACAGATTATAATAGTTCCATTTATACCTGTTGGCTACAGAACCCTAAAGTAAGCAGTCAAAAGCATACAAATTGTCAAACTGTCAACATCGAAAGCAAGGTAAAATGACTTCAAAAAATTCACTACCTTTAGTTGAAAAATTAACGAGTCACGATAACTATCTCGTGGAGGTACGTGGAGGTTCGCCACAAAAACCTGACTTCAGTGTGAAGAATTGTGGAACTGTGTCGGATGCACTGAAACAATTGATTCGAAAGATGATTTAAGGACAAATTTATTTTGTCACCTTTCGCTTCATGTTCACATTTAAAAATTCTCAGACTACGAAAAAAATCTGGAACAATCTAGCACGTGCACAATTAAATGAAACTATGTGATGCAGTACTATTTCTCCTTTCTTTAATTTCTTTACCACGACCTAGGTTTCGTTGTATTACAACATCTTCAGGTGGGCTATTAGCAAGGAATGGCTAATAGGCCACCTGAGGACGGAACCTAGGTCGCGGTAAAGAAATTAAAAAAAGTAGTAATAATACTACATCACGTAGTTTCATTTAATTGTTAGCAATGAATTTCTACAAAATTAACGCCAAATATATTCAAAATCTAACACGCGCTTTCTACATTATTGGGCTATCACGCTGCGTCGGGTTACTCAGAGATATGTGTACGACAACTCTTGCGGAGTGTCAAAATGTAGAAGACCACGGTAACAGAATAATGATCACGGCACACAAACTTCGGTATATCAAATTTACAATGGACGACGGGTGGCTTGAAATAGTGCTACATGCAGATTTGGTCAAAGCTAGGTATGTATGCAGTTTAACACCAATTGTTTCTATTTGTAACCTCTTTTATATAGTCATTTTTATTTACTCAGTTTTATATGCATTGGGTTTGTTTTCTAATATATTAATTTGTTTTTGTATTTGTAAATTTTTTACGCTTTCCTTTTTGTTTTTATGCATTTCTGAATCTTTTGGGTTTTTATTTTTACATCATTCCTGTTTATATTTACAATCTCTCTTTATGTTATCTTTTTTGCTTATTCAAATTATGGACCATTTAGTTTTTTTTTTAATATAATTTAGTGTTTGGATTTATTACCTCTGTTTACGTAATCCTTTCTGCTTATTAAATTTTGTACCTTTCGGTTATCCTTTTTTTACATATTAATTCATATTTCTATTTATAACCTCTCTGTATCTAATCTATTTTGGTTACTCACTTTTGAATTTTTTGGTTTATTTTTTTATCTATCTATTTCTATGTAGTGTTACCAAGAACAGTAATTAATTCGAAATATTTATAACAAATGTATTTTGTTAACTTCTGTTTTGTATGGAAAATCAAATAATTTTATATAATATTTTTATCACGATCGGAAATTATTTTGGTTAAATAGTTTAAATGTCTCAAGCCATTTCTCAGAAAAATGGCGTAGACAGACAGACATGCATCCAAGAATCCATTTTTAATTTCAAAGGACGGTACCCTAAAAACGTACCACTTTAGTTATTGTTATTAATGTCAAATATGTAAGTACGCTTTCCAACCTTCACTTAAGTTTTACTAGATTCTTATTCACGCTTCAAAATTTTACCCTACAATTGACTTTACGAGTACGTCCTGAAGCTACAAAAGTTGTCTTTTTTGTGAAGCAGATTTACCACTGCACCTAAATTCAAAAAAATATAAATATTTGTATAACATTTAATGTTTATTTTTTTGTTAATTGAATATATTTAAATATAATATGTGCTAAAAATAATTTATGATAGAATTCAATGAAAAGAATGTGTAAGTTCTACTCGTACTTAAGTACGAGTAGAACTTACACTATAAGGATTTCCTACACACATAAATACATATAAAGCTTTAAAGTTTTAATGGAAAATTGTATTTTTATTAAACTATTGCCAATATCACTACTGTGTAATGTATTGTTCAACTTATCGCTCACGGTATAAGAAAAAGTTGGTTTCATTTAGTTGTCAGCAAATGGGCCAAAATAATTTTTTAATAACTATTTACTGATACCGTTATTCTGTTTTTTTCTGGTATTTGATATATGTTGTTAAATAATCATAGTATCATAGCATTTCAAGATATTGAAAAATCATGCCAAGCGGAAGAAATATCGTATCGAAAAATGTTGCTAGACATTTTCCATTTCATTTAAAAGACATCTTCTTAATATTCTACTTGAACGACTCCATATGAAAAAAAAATTCCAACAAAATGTGAGAAACTATATCAAACAGAATTAATTTTTTTAAATTTATACATGTGACGTTTCATTACAATTAATTTTAAACTGAAACAACTATTACATTCTTCCATACGTACATGCAGACGCTTATTTGAATGTAATATAATTATAACGGAACTCTAAAAAGTTTATCTTAAACCTTGCCTGTACAAATTACATGCAAAATACATATTAGGGACATGCCTAATGTATTTAATTGTACTAAATTAATTAATGCGCCCTTTGTGGGATATCCGAGCGTGTATAATTCTTTTATTACAGACAGAGACTTTCGCGTAATAAACAGAGAGAATTCTGTTTTACGCAAGAAAATTTGCAAGGCAACGTTTTATAAAGGATTGAATAACTATCTTTTGGTACGAGGCTAGTCCCAGAACTAACCAACCTAACAACGAAGACACTAAAAATTTGGGAAAACATATATTTATTTCTTAATATAGTCTCCTTTTAACTCGTTTCATTATTTCTGGCAATATTCAATAGCTCCGATACTCTGTTTATAGTGAGAAATGTCAAAGTCTTCAAAATAGCCATCAACCGCAGATTCCACCTCGTCATTGCTTGAAAATTTTTTACAACCTTGCCATTTTTTCAAGGTTGCAAAAATAAAATAAGCCAAGGAGGATAAATCTGATAAACAAGGTAGGCTATGTAGCAATTCGAACTTTAACTCATTGATTTTGGCCACCGCAAAAATGGATGTTTAAACTGGTGCATTATATTGGTGCTACAACGCTTTTTTCGCCAAATGCGTTTTTTTTCTTGATTTCATCACTTAAGTGCTTCAATAAGAGCGTATAATACTCGCTTTTTATTATTTTACCTTTTTGCAAAAAAATTAATAAAAATTATCTCACAAGCGTCTCAAAAAACTGACGACATAACTTTGCCATCAGATAGAATTTTCTTCGCCTCCGTTAAAGCCGATTCTCCCCTTTCGGACCATTGTTTCAACTGTTATTTCATCTCAGGTGTAAAATGATGAAACGATGAACCCATGTTTTATCCATTGTAATGAATCGACGCAAAAATTGGGCTTTTTTATAGGGACACATTGCCAAACCCTCGACTGAATCACCGTCATGTTTCATTGTGAGCACACGTGGCACCCATTTTGTGCACAGCGTTAGCATGTTCAAATTATTAGTTTATAGGTAATGTACGGCACTTTTTTAAATATCTGCTATATCCTCTAGATCTTGCCCTCTCAAGCAATGGTCATTCAACAACCTTTGATGTATTTTCTTTACCATTTCTGGCATGGTAACCTCATTTGTTCGACCACTGCTATGTTCACCTTGACAGCTCGTAAGGCCTCGTTTAAATTCCGCCACTCAATATTTTATTATTGTAAACGAGGGTGTAGACTCCCTTAAGAGTAGAAACTAGTTCAGCTTTAGTAATGCTTGGAATGACACCTTTTAAATGAAAGTATTGTATGACTTCACGACGACCAATTTTTTTAACGCGTAACCACGTTTACTAATTAACGGAGAGCGTTCACTACTGACGGCTGTCAAAAATTACTAAACGGTATATCATCTTCAAACTTCAAATTTACACTTTGTAAGATAGGTACTATCGACCATAGTCATTTTTTTTTCAAACAATAACTACTATCTACACGCCAGGCCGGGTACTTCAAGGAGGACCCTTGTATAACAGGAGAAAAATATATTTTTTATATAATTATTTGCCACTATTTTCGAAATTATTGCTTCATAGTGGGCAGAAACAAATTTATTTGCTTTATAATATTCTATATAGAATATAGGTATTAATCCTAATTATACGTGAAACTTGGAGCTAAGTAACCAAATTTTTGAATAACTTATTAATATAATTCAACTTCTGTTCCAGGTTCAATTCCTGGATGCGGAGTGATGTTTGTAATCTAATATTACTTATCTAATATTACAGTCCAGACGGGCAGCAACGTTAGTGGTACGAGAAGCTACCCGCTGTAATCGCAAACCCGCTTACCCAGCAGTAGGGTTGTGGGAATTACTTGCAACGATATGCACATTGGAGAAGCTTATGTCCAGTAGTGGACTGAGATAGATGTTGAGGATTAACCACGGGTTCTAAAAACGTGGCACGTAAAAATGACTTTAATTTTTTTTTAAAGTTTTATCAGGAAATGAGCCCAAAAAATGTAATTATTCCATTCGTTCTGATCTGATGAAAAGTGTAATTCCAAAGATGCTTCTCTTTTATATGTTCATGTTAATACGGTGAAAGTAACTAAATATATTTTTACGAGTGCCATTACAAATAAACATTACAAAAGTAATAAGAGCAAATCTTGGTTAACAAGTGTCAACAACAAACAAAAAGTGTTTATCATCAATTTTCCAAATTTAAACAATGTGTGATCTTTCCTTTCAAACTCTATGCTTTTTCTCAATTTTCTTTATCATTTCCGACACTTAAAAAATTGAAGACTGTGGCTGTCTTTATCACGTCAAGAAATTTAGTGAATTGGAATTAGGAATTCGGAACATTTAATTGGCAATCTACTCTATGCTTTTTTTGCCGGCAATCAGGAGAATGAATAACAATCAGGAGAAGAATATATATCTGATATATACATATATATATATATATATATATATATATATATATAAATATATCTATGGCAATGGAGAATGGTGTACCTCCATCTTATTATGCTGCTGAAATAGGATGATATATATGGCATACAGGTGGTAAATAAAGAAGTCTTTACATAAAAGGGAACGTCACTTAGTTTTGCAAATGCGCAAACAAAGCAGATTAAGAAAAAAAAATTAAATTATGTGATATATTTCTCAATTTAAGAATAGTAATATTTTATCAAAGAATCACACAAAAGCTAAAGTTTGATGACAATCAGTATATGTGGGTAAGGTGTAAAATCCTCGCCCCACCTCTCTTGCAAAATGCTTTATTGACTTAATAATACTATATATTTTAGGCTTCTAAAATTCTTCTACAATTGCCTGCCGCTAAAATTCATTGTAAAAAAATTGTTTTCCAAATTGGATATGAAGGGGGGGTACTTAAAAGTAAATTAAAAAATATATTTATTTTTTCTGTACATAATATGCTGTCTTTCTGTAAATTTTTACGTCAATTGGTCTTCAATTGAAATAAATGTGTTTCTGTCACATTTGGATGAACGAATGAACAGACGAACACGGCACAATTATAAGAGCTCCATTTTTCCAGTTGTTTGTGGAACTAAAATTTACTCGATCCCTAAATATGAATACATGTTTACCTTCAACTGCCTAAAAACAAAATATATAAATTTTTGTTTATCCGAACGGATGATACTTACACCGAACATTATACCACAATGTATAAGGAAGAACTTGTAAGGGAGAATTATTTATATTTATAAATAACTAAGTAGTAGATATATTGAAGAATTATTTCCTTTAATTAATCTATAATATGAAAGTACCTTTCACAACATCAACTAATTCTTAATATAGATCGTATTTATTCTTAAGGACACGTCGAAAACCATAGTCTTTAATACTTTTTCCTATTAATAAATCGAAGCTATCAACATATTATAACATTTCGATTCGAAAGTTCGTCAAAAAATATCTTGTCATTTGTTCATCAGAAAAATATCTCACCTTGCCTGAAAAGGACAGAACAATTAAAAAAAATGTTCAGTGATTATTAATTTTAGTTGGTAAATTATAACAAATAAAAATCAATAAACTTAAATTTGAAAAGAAAATTCATCGTTCGATAATATATGTAAAAAACTTAACTTTTTATCATCAATTTTAACTAGAAACAAAAACACATATATATTTAAAATGTGAAAAAAGTAATCGTATTTTTCACAAATAATAGAGTTGAACAGCTGAAAATGGAATTCAAGACAATTTTTTTTATATGCTACCCGCATATAAAAAAAATTGTCTTTTAATAGATAAGTTAGATAGAGAATGTTATCGTACAAAACAAAAAGCAAAACCGCTAAGTCATAAATTTATTTGTTCCCAATATTTTAAGTGTACAAACAAATTTTTCAATGTTTTATAGCTATTCTGAGCACCTTTAAATTGCAGCCACTTAACGCCAATAAACTAAGGCAAACACAACTGACTTGACACAACAGTAAACTAACTACGGAAGCACACAAACATCTGGAATCCCTTAAGGCTCCCGCCTTGTGAACACTGTTGAAACATCGCTTTCAAGTCGATTGCGTGTGTGCACGCTAACGCCACATCAGGACTATTCGGTTGAACACGAGCGGATCGAATACCCGATAAAG
The DNA here is from genome assembly GCA_039881145.1 of Druceiella hillmani. Taxonomy (NCBI): domain Eukaryota; kingdom Metazoa; phylum Arthropoda; class Insecta; order Lepidoptera; family Hepialidae; genus Druceiella; species Druceiella hillmani. Next base: position 21,689,452 of record JAYKKI010000028.1, on the reverse strand, counting down.
ACAGTCAGAAGAGGGCAAAATATATTTTTAAACATCGACGCAATACAATAAGTTATAGATAATTACTATATTCAAAATTAAACAATACGTTAAACGCCGTTTTAACTTTGTTTAAAAAAATTACAGCATAAAATGAGAAAACAACGTCAATTTATTTCTATATTGGATTTACTATAATACCATTTAAACATAGTTTATTTTATCATGCAAACAGTTTACGAAAAATAATTTTAAAGCAATTAAAATTTCAATTGAACATATTAACTGTTCTTACACTTTGTTATTGACTTCAAGTCTAATAATTAAGAGATGATGGAATAACTTCTTATAGAATTTTCCGAAAGAAAATCACGGAATATAAAATAATTAAATATGGCTATTTCAAGCTCTCTCCCCAAAAAGCCAACAGTAAGTCAACGGCAATATATATTACATAAATTTTAACGCTTGGTGTAAAATAATTTCGTACCCTAATCAAAACACGCAGTTATGAAACTTCTCATTGTCACATTATCCAACAATGAAGCAATGATTAATTATGCTTACTAATCAATAAATTTAAAACACGTCTGTAAAATTGATTAGTTTACACAATATATACCAGTATATACAATATATACCAATATATATATATATATATATATATATATACAAATTCACTTGTTTGTACAAAATATCTATATTTGTATTTATAGATATAAAATACAAATATGGATATAATAAAAAACAAGTGAATTTATTCTTGATTTCGGTCTTGATGCTTGTTCTAGAAATCCTTGGACTACATTAGTGAAATGTTCAGAAATTATGTCTTCCCTCAAGATTTATTCTCAAATATTAAATTACAATAATTTTCATTAGGAAGGGTGTCAAAATGTAAATAACGGGGCACCTTCAGGTAAAACAGAATACAAAAAATAAACGTACAAAAAATTAAAAAAAAATTATTAAAAACAATTATAGCAACTTTTGTCTATGACTTCATGAGGACAATATGGTCTGACATCATATAGTTTCTACTAAAAATTATAACAATAAAAATGTCAAAGCTATTAAAACTAAGCATGAAAAATGTTTTATTTCTTTTTAAAACACAAATATATTAAAATTTTGTGCAAACAACAAATCTTTCCAATTAATGGTGAATACTTACGTAATACTCTGCCAAGGGCTAGCATACAAATACAACGACGAGGCAATTTTAGTTTCGGCGGGAGTCAGTAAACATAAAAGCACCTATTTATTTGAAATGAAGTTCAAAATATTCATGTGTCAAAACCTAATCGAAGAGAATTGCGAAGTTAATTTCTTTAAATTCCTGACGTCACTTGTCTACGAATCGATTTCATGAAGTAATTTCATAGCTTCATTAGTTTTACATTAATTAAGCAATGAATTTTCTGTTTAAATTTATGTCAACTGTTTTCAAAATATTAATCAGTAATTAATTGCAAATTTATTGAACTATGCTATTGCATTTGTTATAGTGATGATTAGTTTGCACGATTAAAATTGATGTTATGTCACATTTTGCATGCTTTGTGTTTCATACTTTGTCGTTTCTTAGATAATTGGCACATACCAATAGCTATTAATATACCAGAACTCAGAATGTGCTCAGTGGCTATTTCAATATAGTATTCTTAAAGCATATGCTAGGATGGTAATTGAAACGAAACTTTCAACTATGGGAATAATTGAAGAAGTGATAGAATTGCTTTTTTTTTAAATAAGTAAACATAGCATGAAAATTCCTAAAGATTAACTGTGTGCCTAATTTCTGTTTAACATATTTTTAACATCAATATGAGATGTAACTCGAAAGGATTTTAATACATCCAAAATAGGACTTACAAGCAAGTTTATGATTTACTTATTATTTTTCAAAATGGTCTCTATGACACTCTCTTCATCGAAGCAGTCGACCTATCCTTTCTTAAACATATTTTTCACGATCTTTTCGAATGTAGTCATCACTTCTCCAGTGTCTGAGGCAATAATGAAATGAAACTAATGAAAGACGTAACTTCCTAAATTTTCCAAAACAATGGGCAAACAATTTGTAGAATGCTAGTAGAAAAGTTACCATAACTTTTCTTTTGTTTTCTATAACAATCGTTGCAAAATACCCGTTAGTACAAAAAACAAGGCTACCTTTTTTTCCAGTACCTCATCCTTTCATTACCATTGTAGGCAACTCATCAGAAGAAAACACCAGCTTTTATTGACCATTACGATGTAGAATACAGCGTTTGAATATGCTCCGCCGAATTTCTGTAACATTTCGAGATTTTAGAGATCATCGGTACTCACTGGCAGTTCAGGTAGACCTCTTTAGGAGTGAGACTGCAAGAGTATTTTTCCCGAATATATTTGTGTGGTTGAATGAAACCTGACTGAATTGCAATTATTACACCTTACAGTTTTTGACGGATCATGGCGCCTTCTGCGCGAGCTTACTTCGTTTTGCACTAAAATGTAGCCCAGCGTATTCCTGTGATTTCGAAACGCAAAGCATGAATCGCGTATTATTATACTGTAATGAAAACAATGATGCAATTAGAATTTTGTTAGAGAGCACGCGATACACAGTAGTAGAACAGATTCACGGGACTCACTATAAGTGGTGTCTTTAGTTGCCGTCACTTTGTCGAGAGTAGACCGATCTTTGAGACAACAAGAATATATAAATATATTGAAAAGAAGATAAATAGTTCATTGAGCTAGATGGTACATTGAGCAGAGAAAGTCGTTACTCTGCTGGGTTATAGTTCAGTTGACAGCATTTATGGGATACAATTGGGGTGTGTTCCGAATCTCGTGGCACATTTATATGGTATGCGGCGTATTGTTACGAGTCGCGGAGGAGTCCTGGGATAACCCGGATTATGATTTGAGAATAGCATACCCAACGTTCATCATCCGTAATAATATTAAATACGGCATTTGGGTAAGCTCTGTCTATTTTTTTAACATTTCTCGATATCAGTCAACACGATAGTATACTTGAGATTCGGTCAAATAATGTGGTAATCACTTAACACAATGGTTCCTGACGCCCAAATTTTCATATAGAATTATATTCATAACTCATACCTAGTCTAAAATTGCTCGAATCTACTGACAGTTTATCCCCTTGTCAATTTTTATCTTGAACTACACGTCATTGATGTTACATTCAGTTGTTGCTGTTGAGAGACGTCACTTACTGAGATTAGTACGACCATGATATACGATATCATCAATGAGATTGGCATTACTCTGCCTGAACTGGTTAAACCAGTCATAAACCGTTGGGCGGGAGGGGACTTCGTCATAAATGCCAGTGCAACTCGATGATAGCTTTGATGTTGATTGAGACCACAACTAATGTTATGAAATTTCATCGATTGAAAATTGTTGTTGACTATGACAAATAGAAACAAAGCATCTCAAAGCATTAGCAAAAAGTTTGATTTTTGAAATGTTAATTTGTGTTTTCATTACCATTATTACAAATGACCAGTTTAAAGAACTTTCCATGCTACCTTTGTAGAAGAAATTAATAGCCATTAAAATGGTAAAAGTGCATCGATAACATTATATGTAGGAGAATAAGATTTTATTACACTTTAGTTATTAAACTAATAAAATTGGAAATATGGTGTGGTCTCATTGCTTACAATTGAATTTTTTTTAAAGCTTTTTGTTAAAAAGCAACATTTTCATACACTATGAATGGATGTACTATTTTAGAAGACGGATTTGGTTTTTTTCGTAAAATATTTCTGTAAAAATATGTTTAATTGAATCATAAAGAGAATAAAAAACAGTAAAATTTGATTACTTGGCGTTCAGTAAATATTTATTTTTAATATATCTTCATCTAATACATTTTTCTGACATATTTTTATTGTATTATTTACTTTCAAAAAATAAAGAAGGCACATATGTGATTCACATTTTATGGACTTTCCTTTGTTTCAACAGGCTCGAAAAATGCAATTTAATAAATTAATATCTACTCTTTATGATAGTGGAAAATTATAAATTATTTAGAAAATCCTTTAAAAAGGAAAACAAGTTCTTACTATCAATAATTGCCTTTTTGTAGCTAGGCATATATTTTTAATTAAAAGCTAATAAAAACTTTTGTGATAATAAGTCATTAAATATTTATATCCTTATATACTTTTTTAGGTGTTTTGTTTATTTTTTCAGAAGTTATTATTCAATGATAGACAGACAGAAGAACAATTGATGCTACAAATTTTGTTTTTTACTTTTGAACATTTGAATGTCTTTCCAGAGAAATAATATATCTTGTTCTCCTTATTCGTGTAATTTCATTCCTTTAATTTTGCTATTTGTATTGACTTGCACGCGTTCACTTTTTTTTTATTAAATACCTCACCAAAAAATTGATTTAACTTCATTATTTTTGTTTACCAAAGTTTACAAAGAAAATTAGTGATATAAATCAATTACGAATTGTAATTTACACAAAGTAATTTATCACTGACATAATGTACGCATTATCCCCCAAACTCGACCATCCCATGGATTCTTAGTGGCACAGTCCTTGCAGGGGCCAGATCTAGCTTTTATATTTCCCCTGTACTGCATTGTCCTATGCTCGATGTTCGCCTGAAAGCAAGCAAGCTGTTGGAAATGGGCAGCGATTAGCGCAAGTCCCAACGTCCGCGACGGGGCCCAAAGGCTCAGATAATTAATGTGTTGCGCTAGGTATCGTGGGGTTAAGGTGAGTGGCCTTTGTGTGGAGGGAGGCGGAATTGAGTTATTTGTTTAGAGCCAATGTTGCGTGTCAATTATATCGGTATCATTTGAGCATAGCAGAATGCCGGAAAATATCGGAAGCTGCTTAATTTAATAATTAAGCAGCTTCCGTTTTGCTTACAAATATTTGGTTGTTATTTTAATTAATGGAAATCTGTTGACGTAAATACTTAATTTATAATTAACTGCCTGTTATCGTGACCACGTCTGCATAAAATTTATTTCTAATAACGAAGTTCAGATAAAAAGATTATAAATATTACTTAATAAAAAAAATGCTTACTAAATCAGATAGCTTGGCGCCCTAAGGAAGAATTTGATTCGTTAAAAAATATTTCTGCTTCACAGAGATGAGGACTATCCTATAGGTTAGCCAGCAATAGATTCTATTAAATTTCTTTCAGAGTATTACATTTGATATGGGTTGGTAAAATAATTGAGATGTGAAAGACAGAAACAAACAAATATACTTATTTTCACATTCATAATATTAGTTAGGATAATTAAAGTAATCGTATGTAAATTTATGAAAATGACGGACTAAATTCATAAATATCTCCTGAATAAATTTGTTGCTACATTCTATGTTGAGCGGTTTTTTGTAAAATTTTAATGAAAAGAATTTAATTTCTTTGTTAGGTACCTATATACAACTTGACACATTTCATGAGACAAAATTTTCATTTTCCTTTAAACTAAATTCCGTCATTGTCAAATGAGGGGTTTTAAAAATTTGTTTTTAAAACATTTATCCTAAATGAGTTTTCAGTAATTTTTTAAGAAATATAAGAACGAATGGCTTTCAATTATATAAAATGATCCATGAGTATACACGTTTTTGAATCTACTGCTTATAATTATTATTCAAGAATATTATATTTTTCCATAAAATATTTACGAAATATCATGTTATATATTCTTGAGTAAATATGATAACCCATCAAGCTCACAATAGTGTTTCCATTGTGAGCTTACTGGATTATCATTTTTACTATTTATTATTGTTTTCTTCAAATTTCCTAATTCAACGCGAATTTGTTGAAAGTTGCTCAGCAATCAAATGTCATTGCCTACTTGCCTATTTTTCCACTTCTTAGTGTGAGGTACTCCATAAAGCATAACTATTTCCTTCGACAGCTCCAAAGCCTCCTCAACACTCGATCCAGTGAGCATGGAGTCTGTCCCCGGATTTCATTCTATCTATCCGTACCCCATCTCCTCTCTCAAAAACCTGGTGTCTTCCATTCAATTATTGTGACCAAAACGTCGCGGCTTTTCTCCGATGATTGAGCATTCAGACACTGCCTGACGACAACTTTCCGAAATCACCTTTTTTCACCTCATTTACCTGACCTTCTTCTTTTGTCTCATTAAGTACCACATCTTAATTGCTTACGGTTGAGGGTAACGTTTGGAGCTACAGGATATATGAGCATAAGTACAAATTAAATTTGTAGACTGCCTTCTTCGTAATGTTGCTCACCTAGGTCTTAATGACAAAGCCGTGTTGAATTGCAAACAAGAGTCTGCTAGTTGCACTCAATCTCTGATATTATAAATATAATAATAAGTCATTCAAATACTGCATAAGACAAAATCTTGACAAGTGTCCATAAATAATTACATTATTTTATACCACACAGTATTTTTCTTTTAACAATTACTACATACATTGTTAGCTTAAAAATTTACAAAATTTTAGACTCGGTACTTTGGGAAATTAAGAAGACCATATATTTCCCTACAGTTTTTTTTTTTAATTTTCATGGAGTTTCCCAAGTTTTAAAGCTTAATTATAACAAGCAACTTTTTTAACTTGATTTTAATGGCATTTACTTTTTGTGTCATATCCTATTTACGAGACGATAAAATTTCATTCCGGAAAAAAATAAAAGGTTCACTGCTGTTATTAAATCACTATTAAACGTTATAATCATATTACTATAATATATTTTTTTTTACTTCCCAGGCAACAAATATACAGGCGTCTGCTTCCTCCTATTTATTTGCTGCAGTGATCCTTGTTAAACACGTAGTTAAAATAAATACAATATTTATGAAATTCCTCACTTCGTTAAACACATCATTCAAATAAGTTTCTAACGGACTTTCTTAAGTCCATTTTTGTTAATATCCTGCATCACCAAATTAGTACAATGTAAGCATTATTCAAAATGATTATAAACGTATTTTTCTTCTCTATTTCCTCGATTACATAAAAATCTAAAATAATTCGTAAAAAGTATTGAAATTATTTCTCTTAGTGTGGAGGAATTATTTTCTTTAAAAAAATAAGAAAAATGGTTTCTAAATTTGTATGATTCTACATCACTAAAATTTGACATTTTTCGAAAAGATATCCATGTGAACAATTACACAACAGATAAACGACATTTGTAACTCGTTTATTTTTATAACCTTTATCAACAGCAATTAAAAACTATATGTATATAAACATGTATATAACAAAGGAAGGAATTCTACTTTATCATATAATTCAACACGCATTTGACAAATTTTCACATATTTCGAAATTTCATTATTACAGGGAAATAGAATTTTTACCCAAATTTCTCTTTAACGAAAACTGCCAAAAAGTTCCATTTCTACCTTTTTTTATTGGCAACCTCAGAAATAAGTTAGCATAATAACTCCAAAGACTATAAAATACGTCCCAAAATTCCTAAATAGGAAATATTAACTTTCTTTTAACCTGAACGGTATCATAATGTTAATAAACTGCTCTGGCCTTTGTGTATAACAAACTTATGCTGTTTAGAAAACTAATAAAAAAAATAGATGTGTTTGTTAATAGTTTAAATAAACAGCACTCAATATTAAATTCAATAACCCTATCTCCTATTGATATATTTAGGGGTCACATTGCAATAACAAGTCCTAAAATAGTCTCCCCAGTTACAAATTTGAATGTTTATTCGTCATGAATAATGCAAGGAAGACGCCGTATTATTTACAGAATAAAAAGAAACAATTTATTTAAACGATATTCAGTAGAAACCCTAGAATGAAATTTATACAGAAATTTCTTTATCTACATAAATATTAGAATATTGAACCACATACTTATTAAACAAAATAAACAATTGTAAAAAAATAATAGAGGAAAATATATGGCGTAAAACGATTATTTTCTTTGCATTTTATTCTAAAAGAAATTTTCTTGAAAATACGAAGGTTCGTTTTATTATAAAAAAATTGCAATACTGTGTGAACGGTACATTAAATGTAACTATAATAAAAAGCAACCAAAATAGGCTTTGATTGTGATTATTTGCATTTTATGGAACTGCTATGAACCAACAAAAATTATTAGCGATAAACTTATTTTATATATTGAGGTTTATTCATATTACTACGCTAGATACACTACTTATTATAATAACGATACTTATAATAATAATTGCTACAAATTACCAACCTCAGTCGCTCATTGCACTATAAAAATCATGAAATGCACACATTTTCTGATACAGAAATTATAAATGCATGTTATTTTGCTTTAACCTGTTGATTTTAAATGGGACTCGGATATTCGGGGCAGTGAACACTACTAAATTGTGTCGAGGTAAAGATAATGTACAGATAATAAAGTAAATATTTAAGAATGAGAGGGATAAGTCTTCTATGGAAATAGTTACGTTACCATTCTCTCATGCGAAATATAAAGATTAAGGGAACAAAACGAAGAAGAAGTAATTGAGAGAAATGATAATAAATCAGTGATATAACGCAAAATGCAAATAAGGCAGATAAAGATGAATGTCTTACAAAAATGTCCACGATTTTTAAACTATAGAGAATGTTCGATATTTAACACGAACGAACGAAGAAAATATAGGTGTTTTGCTGGTTTACCAATCGTAACCAAAGCTTCACATTCGTTTCTAAATCTCTTCAAAAATCTATAGTTTCTAAATTTACATAAAAAATATAGAACATAGAAAAAAGAGCTGGGGCAATGTTAAAAGAATTCTGTATTCATTTTCAATGCTCAGGTCGATAGCGTCATAACTGTTTCCAAAAAATAAATCAGCAACTACTTAACTTCAGAAAACTTTATAATCCTTTGTGTGTGTAAATAATAAATGATAACCGACTAGTTATATATAGGGGATGCGCTTGAAAAATGGGACGTATTGACCAAATAAAACAATACGACATGAAATGATTTTCCATAGTATGCAAAATGAGTTATGGCTGGTTTTGAAGTACATTGTAACCATCATTCAGAAAAGCCTTATAAATTTAGTCACATGGTCTAATAACTCATGGAATCGGTAGGGGATTGTAAAGAAATTAAACAACGGACAAAAATATAAAAACGTGGAATTGACAACTAGCAAATTTAAATACAGAATTACTTTAGTTAATCATTTTACAAAATAATCAGTTGCAAAAAAATATTCCACCTGATCAATGAAGAGCAAAACAAATTATAATTTTACTATCAACTAAAATGCATTATAATAATACTGTAAGTAGCAAAAGTGGCAAATTCCAGAAATTAGAAATTAGTAGCTTTTTATTAGTAGGCTTAATAATACAAAGACAGGCTTCGATACTTTTGACAAATTTTGCTTTAAATACTTTTTTAACTTTTCTTTTACTGAAATAAGACTATTTTAGTAAAAAAAAAAGTTAGAGCTTTCATTATTTTTCTACTCGATAAACTTCAAGGAAGGAAGTAAGAAAACTGATACACATGTGTCAATACAACGACACCTACAGGCTACCGTATAGTTAGTAGTAACAATTATAATACCAAGTAACTAGAATACCGTAGTATGGTGTATCAAAAGCACATCAAAAAATATTACTGGCTTATAAAGCAGACGGTGAGTAAATGAGACAAAAAAATCACACTAAATTTCAAAATTTTGACATACTAGATATAAAACACATGTTAGATATTTGTGGATAAATATTTTAATGAATTATATTTTTAATAGTATTTATTTTTTTTGAAAAAACAGCAAATATATAAATTTTGAAATGCGTTTTCCAAAGAATTTTGTAGTTAATTTCCCTCATTATGTGCTAAAATTGAACTTCTAAATAAATATTCAATTGTGATAAATACTTAATAATTAATAGAAGAAAATATACCGCTAAATTTAGATGCTTTCTTGAATTTTAGTCTCAAAAGTTCCAAGGTAAAATGACCTCATAAGATTAAAATTAAATTTGAAAATAACAGTATAAATCTGTTCACAAATTCATAGGTTAATGAGTGTATGATATATAATTACAGGCGACTATACCAAAATATCAACTCACGTAAAAAAGAAATTACATTTCTATTTCAATATATCCCGATTTGTCTAGCACAATTACATAGCAAAAAATTTCATTCACTTAAACTACTTGAAGCAACAACGCCTATTTGATATAAGAGGTACGAATAGCTCTTTCTTATGCAACTACTCCTGCTTCCGGGCTCGAAATCCACGAGATATGAAATAGGTCTTTCGTACATGACTAGTGCTTTTTCGAGACATAAAAACTTTTCTCTATTACGTTTTGTTTCCTTCGCAAAAAACCAGCAAAATTCATCTAGGGACAGAGTTGTATTGTAAAAAAATAATTTACTTCGTGATGTTGTGAGGGTACGTAGCCAAGGAACAAGGTGCATTTTCATTGTGATTAAATTGCATTCTTCTTTCAGGTTATTACTATTTCTTAATAAATAATATTCCATTATCGTGTACTATTTTAGTTTAGCAGACACATTTTATAACGTCATAGATGATAAATTGTAAATAATGTCGTAGATGATTCTCTGCAGGAGGAGGAATCATCCATCATCTTTCTTTACATTTCGTAGCGTGACCTGATTTTGATGAATTATCATTTAGAAATTACTTACCTTGGACTATTTTTTTTATTTTTGTTCTCCGTCAATTTATTATCTCACTTTAAATCTCCTATATGTATATATATATATATATTTATATATATATTTATATATACGTGTGTGTGTGTATGTGCGTGTGTGTGTGCGTGTGCGTGTGTGTGTGTGTGTGCGTGTGCTTGTGTGTGTGTGTGTGTGCGTGTGTGTGTGTATGTATACATGTACACATAGACACTATGCAAGTACATACATTAAGTTTACATGTTTACATACATTAACAAAACCAAGTGATTGCGTATTCTTAAAACGAAATCTTATAAGAACTTACAATAATTTTTGTATGAATAAAATAAAGGTAAGAAATGATTAGTTAATACATGAATCACTGATATCGATTAAAGAGACAGAAAATAGGAGAGACGCAAATATTAGGACAATATGGGGAAGGTAGGGACAGTGGCAAGAATTAAAGATAAAAAGTAACCGACTAACCGAGTAACGACCGACAGTTTAAGAAAACATAAACTGTCGGTGTAATTAGTACCGAAGTTATCCGAATTACACCGACAATTATTTCTAAGTTTTGAAACATATAAACTGAAACAGCATTCAAATTGATTTAAATTTTTAACTTGTTTTTGTGTATTTTTTATTCGGAATTCACACGATATTGAGGTAGATGGTTTTAAAGATATTAATGTCAATGTCAAATGTAGTCTACATCGTTTTAAGGACTTCGTAATTGTTATTATTCTTCCGTCTTCTGGAAGAGTATCTTTGACAAACTTTTCCTAACTAACTTCTTCCTGAGTTCCTTCGTATCCCACATCTACTTCGCTTCGTTCTTCAGAACCCTACACTTGGATATAATTTACCTACGAGCTGTTGTCATAATAATTAGCAAAATCATTATAACTATTGTAATTTGTATAATTAATAATATTAAATAATTATGAATTTTTAACTTTCATCTTTCTGTCCTTTCGCATCTGTGTTTTTGTTGAACACTTAAAATATACAAAGAAGATATTATCGATGTTTACCTTAGACACTTTAGCCTTTAACCAAACACACTCCGGTAATTAACAAGCTCACTCTTCAATATATCCACAGTCCACGCAGTTTCTGTAATTATTACCGTGAATAAGTTTAGAGGTAAATTACCCTAGTACAAAAACAGCTTCGCTAAATAGTATAATATCACAAAGAATAAAATTATATTTATGATAAGATGCCAAAACATCTACGATATGTTTTGGTACCTTACTTTAAATAGAAATTTGTTCCTATACAATATTATAATTCATTTAACGAAGTTGCTTTTATCCTATGGCAGGTAGCCTGTTCTAAATCTAATTTAAATTGCTCAAACCGTAAATTTAAATTTCATTAAACATTATTCAGTTTTCTGTATTTTAAGTATTTCTTGCTTTTATGGCGACTTATATAGTACACTTAATTGCTTCTTTTTATTCCTAGCCCTCAACACCCGAACAACACGCCTAATAAAAACCGAAAGTAAAACCGGAAATACTAAACTCAAGAAAGTGCGGATAATGTCATTAAATTTGCTCTAATAAACAGCGTGATTAGTAAAATATTCATTACAGAGACATAACACGGCAGCTATAAGTCGCAGCGGCGGCTAATGCACACATTAATTAATCACGGTGTCCCAGAGGTCCTCGCTGGATCTACCGAAGTCATTAACTATCGGTTTAACAGATAATGTTAACGAACTCGGTTCTAACTCGCCTCCTTAGTCTTACGTTGGAAGGAGAATGAGGAAGCGGGAACGTTACGGATCTTGAAATACATGTGGATTAGGAGATTTACGTATAAATTATTATTTGTAAAAACAATGTAGTTGCATATCCTTTTAATGTACGTATTTCTGAGACAAATTTACTTGCGTAAGACGTATAAATACATAAATATATGAATATTAATGGGGCCAGGAAATAGTATGTACGCCGCAGTAAAAAGATATTAAAAAGAATTTAAACTTCTCCGTTTCGGTTGTTAAACAATCAATAACCGACGAAGTTAGGGTTTAAGTATATCGTTCTTAGGGACTTTTTATAGCATCTTCTACAGACATCTCATTATTTTATAAACTTTTTTGTGTTCCATGCTGTAGATATAAAAAAAAACTTTTAAGCACTAGTAGAACTCACTACGCACTACGAGTACAGAACACCTTACACTTTTAGACACTCGGAAACATTTAAGGGTACTTAGTATTTCTAGTAAATTAGTTACATATAAAAATTTTCCACAACGTAAATATATTGCCTACTACATTTTTCACAGGGGTAGAAACATGGTGTATATTTCAAAAATTGTACGGTCTAGGATAATTGTTTTCCTACGATCTTTGCGTAGGCTTCTAAAATCCTGTTTTTGTATAATTTTATGTTAGTTATTTACGTAAATATGCGTATATGAACATATTTTTTGTGTATTTTTAGTATATCTCAGAAGTTTATTTATATAAATACTTAAAATTATGAAAACAAATATTGTTGAGTCCCTTATTATTAGCTTATTCAAACGATATCGCACGCTATATTTGGCATTTAAAAAATTAATTTGACAATTTTATTAGCACCCTCCCTTTTTATTTCGATATAAATGTTTTTGAGTGTTAACCATTGAGATATTTGCAGTTTAATATATTTTAATACTATGCCGAATTTTATGTTTCTTTACCAAGCCATGTCTGCGAAAAATGGCTGTGACAGATAGATAGACACAAAAGTGATCTTAAGAAGATTCTGTGTTTCCTTTTGAAGCGACGGAACTCTAAAAAGGGACGGTCTTACTTATACGGTGATTACCATTGGATTAATTGGTAATTATTATATTTGGATAATTTTAAGGGAAATAAGCCTGTCTGAATGGATTTCAGAATAGATATAGTTGGAAAAATGTTTCTTTTCAACTAATAATATTTTTTATTCAATGTACTGGCTTTTACTAAAAAATTATTTTGACTTAGGGCTTCACTTGCGTTGAAAATTTAAAAAAAACGGTGAAATTACAAAAAATACATTGTTGTAAAAAATTAGGATATTACTATATGAAATCACTAAGAACGGGAAGCTTGAAATGCATATAATCGACGGAATAGTATGGAAAGAAGAAAACCTGAAGCAGGTAGCCGTAAGTAGCATAATGCAGTAATGAAATGTTACATAATTGGCATGTTACCGTGATGTGATATTACATACTTATTTTCATTGCCACGTTGCGGTGATGTGATATTACAATTTTGGTTCATTGGCATGTTGAAGTGATGAGATATTACATACTTATGTTCATTGGTATGTTGCCGTGATGTGATGTTACATACTTATGTTCATTGGTATGTTGCCGTGATGTAATGTTACATACTTATGTTCATTGGCATGTTGCTGTGATGAGATGTTATATACTTATGTTCATTAGCATGTTGCCGTGATGTGTTGTTGCATACTTAAGTTTACGCTCTTTTATAATTGTTTTTTGTTACCAAAAAATATGTCTTGTTTTTGAATAAATGTATTGTACTATGTTAATCTCCATGGCATAAGCTATATCCGTGTGAGATTCCATTGACACTGGTTGAATCCCATGTTTTCCTATCAATAAATGAGGTAAACAATTTTCAGGGTTTTAATTATTTTATCATATGCTATTATTTAAATTTACCTTAAGTAAGTACTTATGGAATTCTTAATTTCTTAATAATACTTATTAAATACTTAAAGTTGAAGGTATATCAAATAAAAAATTGAGAATATTATTATATTTCGATTATGGAAATCTGGGAGATATTAATTATAAATGATAATTAGATGAACAGTAATTTTTTAAATCTTGACTTGAAATTTGCTGCAATAGTACCAACAATTTCTATTTATGAATTTTAAACCTGCGTGCTCGTTTTGCTGCTGGAGTGCTAATAACTGGATTTCAGGTTTCTTTGGGTTTACTTGATAAAGAAATAATTTAGGTTTTAATCTGTATCTGAAGCATTATTTTCAAATAAACAAATAAATAAAATATCACGGAGGGTCGTGTCAATACATCAATTTGACTACATAACGAAAATAATTGAATCTGGTAATTGTTCACTTTGACGGTATGATACATCAATATTCTGTTGATGTATAACATAGATCATTAGTATTTTTGTGAATTCCCCATCTCTCGATCTTACTTTCAATTGATTTTTTTTTCTGTGATTCTTGTAGTGTTTACGGAAAATTTTGAACGTTTCTAATTTTGCGAAATTCCAATAGCTTGAAGGGTGTTTTTCAAATAATTTATTAGGGAAATATGAAATTATTTAATATTGAGATTTTATTTATAATAATAAGATTAAGCGCCGTAATTAAAGCTCAAACTTCGTGCACGCGTAAGAAAAGCCGGCGCTATACTAACTTATTTTGTGATATCGCGTTACAAGAGGAAGCCCAAATTACTTAATATAACTTCAATACAGCTAATAGTTATTTTTATATAATATAACTTCAATACAGCTAATAGTTATATATTTACAATAAGCTTATTAAATATAAATGTAACTTACACACTATCCATATAAAAGTCCAACAATTTTGAAGTATTTATCACTTCTATTCATCTACTAACACATATTATATTATTTTTCACTAAGTGATTATATTTCTTAAGCTTTGATAGGTATTAGAAAAATGATTTGCTAGCTTGCATCTCTTTAATTTACAAATAAATGTAGACTGACCCAATTTACTTTGCATAGAACTTACTAGAAGTCGTTATCTCGATTTTTTCAAAAATTTGAATTTTGAATTACGGTTAAAAATATATGAGGTGATAAATTGAAAAAAAATAAACATTTCTTTTTTAAGGTCGGATAACTATTTGCAAATAATAATATAATTTTTCAGCAATAAAATATATTGCCCGATACAGCTTTGACAGATATATAATATACCGTGAATAACTCAAAAACTTTCAATATTTAGAACTATTCTTAGAGTTTTTGGTAAATTTTAAACAAATCTCTGCAAAACTATTTTTCTTAATTATTTTAACTTGTTTCGTTGTTTCGGATTTAGAAAGAGAATAAATTATTTTTTTGGACATTGTCCACAATATTTTTAGTATTATATTACATAACGTTTTTGAAAAATATTTTGGAATTATGTCTGGTATCTTATACGATACGTGAATTTAAAAACTTCTATTGTACCATTCAAAATTTCGATATGAATGTTTTGAAATATTAATTATTAATATATATGCGAGTGAATACATCTCTATTTTATTACTAAAATTTATATTTCCACAGAATTATACCTCTAAAATATCTTTTACAAAATTCTAAAATAATTAGTTTTGGTATTCTGCTAAATTTCTCTTTCTATAGGAATCGCAGCATCATCCTTCCCAATACAAATAAAGTGAAACAAAAAATTTGAATATATTATTTTCTCCCTCTAAAAGTTTAACTGAAGCTATCTCATAAATGTATTAACTGTGGAATAAAATACTGTGTAAGATCTTTTCCTTCAAAATTTTTTGCAGGTACTCTACCTGCAAAAAATACTTTATTCATATACTTTGTTCATCCCATCATTCTAATCATACCAAAAACCTACATGAACTTCTGTTACTATAATGCTAAGGACAATTTTATCCTAAACTGTTATATAAATACTCATAATTTTATAAAAGCGAGACGCAAGTAGTGCGCCTTCATACATATTAAATCTGACAGTGCAAAGTCAACTCTGATTAACCCTACTCCAACAATAAACGTAACCCCTTACCGTAGTATGATCCATTTCTCTATTTAATCCAATTTTGCTTACATTATTCTATCCTCTTTCGAATTATTTTCTTGTAATATACAACATGGATTCTGGCAGAAAACTTCAATTTTTTCTTCATTATTTCATGTAATGTTGACTTAATTTGATTTCCAAAACCAACGAATCTTCTGGCAGTAATAAGCGTGACTTTTCTAATATCAAACCATATGTATATGTTACATGTTTTCACCAATCAATGCTTAGAAACAAAATAAGATCATATTTCTAAATACAGGTCACTTCTCAATTGGCTGAAGATGGATGCCAACATGACATACTTACAGTTCTTTTTAATATATTAAAAAATCCTCAGAGCTCAAACTAACTTACTGGCAAATTTGGCACCCTACTTATTCCTAAACATACCTTTACCTCTTAAGAACCATCCTTCACTGTCCAAACATCAAAAAATTGGAATCACCTGGATCCTGACCAGGATAATCACGTCTCTGAATATTTTCAAAGATCGAGTGAGAAAGTACTGCCTGTCCTAAAACGTTTTCCTTTGTGCCGTTGTCATTACTAATATTTTTATATTTTTAAATTTTTTTTCCTGTCTAATGTACTATAAATAATTTTCATTGTAAAATCTCTATTGTCAATCAACTAAGTTTCAACACCAATTGTGATTGACTGGAAGAGATTGCTCGTGTAGTAATAAGAGTTGATAAATAAGAACAGAACCCTGACGGCAATTATTCTAAGTTGTATCTGAATTCATTCTATATCCTTTCTATTCAAATCCAAATTAAATTTTTCGAAGGTACATTTTTCTCTGGTGAATGCTATAATGATTAGGGACTATACGCAGCACAGAAATATAAAAAATTGCTTATTATGCACGCATCAACAGCGTGCTTAACAAACAAGTTTATTATGCAATTGTCAATATATCAATATTTCGAAAGTTTTCATGCAGAAAAATTTACTTAGGATAGTGTTAATAAAAACTTATGCAAAATTAAAAAAATATCTAGAGCTGAAAGTAGTTTTTTTCCGATGCAGTTGTCTAATAACACTTGCTGTTATGTCGATTTTAAGAATGTGATTATATTATGTTTACACCATTAATTTAATAAAAAATAATTGAAGAATCCGAAAGTAATTGTGCCTGAATTTATAACCACACTCGTTGTTTGTTAATGCCCCCTGAAACCAACAATGTTTCCCAGTTCCTCCGTTAACTTAAGCGGGACGATTATTTACATGTCAGAAAATAGACCATTTTGTATTTATAAGAAAATCTGCTTCAATTTATAGCAGAAATTAAATAAAAATATTAAACATTTAAAATAAAATTAAGGATATACTAGTCTTAAATTCATATTTCTTAACATCCATATATTAATCATGATTAGTGAACTTTGCAACTATTTATTTTACGTTGTTCGCTTCTAGCAAGATTTACACAAATACTTTTTAATAAATATATAAATCAATGCGACATTATAAGCTTCAACCATTTACTGCCAAAGGATATGAAGGGATAAAAAACGTTCGAAAAATATACTCACGTTATCTAAACTTTACAGATTATTAAAGTGAATGAAATTGTAAAGGTAATAGTTTTGTAGAGAGCAGTATACTATAAATGACAATAAATTTAACACCCGTAACATGTTAACGATAAGTTTATTCAATGGTTTATATTAATGTTTTTTATGACCCGTAATCCGAAGTTTGAAGTGCAATCTTTCGAAAAATCTACTTAAAGGAATTAATGTTACTTACCTTTTGGTCGCCTCTTCAAATAGTTGGATATTGGAATTGGATATCAATTGGCTAAATTATTTTGATAAATGTAACTCCCGAAATGGTATTATTTCCTTTCTCATAGTGAAATGAATCAATCTTCATCAGATTGATCCTTATCCTTATCTATTAATAATGTCGCATTGTTGAATTGAATAGTAAAATTCCATGTAAAAGGTATTTTTGCACATTTATTTACGACATTCTGATAAAAATAAATAAGATTTAGAAAAGAAAATAAATTAAACGATCTATTTTGTTTTGATAAGGGCTGATTTAAATTCTTCAAGACTGTTATAAAATAATAGAAATAGGTACCATATTCTAACCATTAGCAATAGTCTGTTATTTCTTAGCGTCTAATGCAATTAGTTAGTTTTATGAGACTTAGGCTTTGTAAGATATAGGTTGGTGGTATAACTAAAAGGCAGAAAGGATTTTTCATATCAAAAAGTTTTCGTTATATTCATTCCCCTGAGCACCATCAATTAAAAAATGTCTTTAGTCATCGGATGCTTCCTTCAAGCCTTTGAAAGCACGCATACATACGTCCGTACACACACACACACGCACGCACACGCACACACACACGCGCACACACACGCACACACACACACACGCGCGCACACACACACACACACACACACACACACACACACATATATATATATATAATTTAAATTTTGCTCCCTATTTTAATAATGGTAAAAACCTTACTGACGTAAAATAATGCAAAATTATTTATACATGGTTTCCTATTAATTTTAAATTTACATTGAAATCCGAAAAAAGTTAAACACTGAGTTATTTCGCAATTACCATGCGTGATTTTTAAATAGAGTCAGATCTTAAAAAATCTGCCACTCTTCTTTGCCTCGAAATCACAAGGTTAAAGGAACAACCCTTAAAAATTCAAGAAGTAAATATATATAATATTATATATAATGGGTGGTTTGAATATTATATATAATGGGTGGTCCTTTATAAACAGAACCTAAATTAAAAAAGTAACGTTTGAAGTCTAAATTTAAAATAAATTCGGTTTTCGTTGAAAAAATTAAACGATCTATTTTGTTTTGATAAGGGCTGATTTAAATTCTTCAAAACTGTTATAAAATAATAGAAATAGGTACCATATTCTAACCATTAGCGATAGTCTGTTATTTCTTCGCGTCTAATGTCGTCGTAATAATTCATATATCATACATATTAAGTTATCTCGTAATTTATAAGTATTTTATCCACTTTATTCTATTTAAATTGATATCAGTTTCGGTTTTCATACCTAGCCTGTTGGGCTACTAGTGTGGTGGGATATGGGCTGTAAACGTAAAATTAGACTAAATTGGAACTTACTGCGGCTGTAAAAAAATGAGATATGGAAAGCATGTTATTGCCAATATTAGGAGATAAGATTATTTATTAAGATTAGATTATCGGTAAATATAAACTAAGTCATAGCACTTGTTTCAATACAACAACAGTTCTAACACTATATATAATTTTAAGACTGGAGATAAGTGTCAGTTAACTGAATTCAAATGTATAATATTTATTTTAAGAACATCACTTCATTGGATATACATATTACTTAACAATGGGCGGTGGTAATATGTAAGAACTCGTTTTGACTTCCCCGGATTACATTAGGATTAAATTTCTTGGAACTGTACATCCAAATGGGTTAATGATAGACAGATAAATAAATCGCTCACAATAGCGATTAAGCTGGGAATGATATTAGATTAACCGATGCATTTGTCTGTGTTTTAGCCTGATTTGCTCAACTTTTACTTTGGCGTGGTGTTTCCAATTAAGATGGAGTCCAACGTATTTCGCCATTTAACTTGCGGGACTTAAATTCAGTTGAGATAAGTACGTAGATTGCTGTTTGTTCGTCGCAATGCAAATGTGACATGAATGGAGTGTGACTCGCTGAGTTTGATTTCCAAATCAGCAGACTATATGTTGATTTTGTCAAGTACTTGTAAATTTTTGGTCGCTTTATTTTGCGAGTTTGCATTTGCCAATACAAATTTTTCCTGCAGGTGAGGAGAGGAGGGGTCAAAAACATTTTCCTGCAGTACACCTGCCCGGTTTACATAGAAGTTTATTTATAAAGTTTATTATATAGAAGTTTATTTTACCTTATTATGTAAAAGGCTAGTTCTTTTATCAAATAGATAGGTCTTAAGATCTTCTAGTTTACATGTAGCAATTTGTTAATACTATGAATGAGATCTCCGTCCCATCCTCTGTTGAAAGTTTGTATATACGTCCAGGGATTATACATCCAGGAACACTGCCAGACAACACTTCCTTTAAATGAACTCGCTAACTATTCAAGTGTCATTTATCAAGAATGCACAAATCCAATTCTTTGCTCAACACTCAATAATAGTGACCAACCCCGTGATATTTGAATCGGTATAAATTGTGTAATTATTTGAATTTTTATTTTGAAATTCATTTTTGTCGTTCCTGAAATTAATTTTTGTCTTTTCTTTAATTGTTTTGTATAAAGGGGGTATATATTACTTTTTAGATTTTCATACCTCAAAATGAGAAAAAAACACAGAACTATTCATTTTGTTGTTCTTCTGCCCTTTCGCCCTTCTATCTGTAAAAGCCTCTTTCCTTAGAAGCAACTTGAGATATCAAGTTAAAATTTATTGAATAAAAAAATATTTGGCGTTTTAAAACGTATTTTATTTATTCATACAATATTTTTACTCACTAATCATCAGAACCTGTCGACGACAATGGGAGGTTTTATGGCCCAAGTAAATAGAAAATCCAAAAATTAGTGACTTCTAATTTTATGTGGGATCATACTTCTTTATATTTAGTTCGTTTTACACCTGCGGATATATATTTACATCGTTAATCATTAATATTTGTAAACAGTTTAATTAGAGATACCATGTACTCTTGAATATTTATAGTGCCTAAAAATGTACAGAATCCTCTTGGTGCGAGTTCTAATTGTGCTTGACAGTTTTTTTTTATAATACGCGTTCATATATATAATATATGTCTACACAAAATGTTTTTTTATTCTTTATTCGCTACACAAATTAAAGTAAAAGTATGAATTAAAATTGTATATAAAATAATGTCGAATACAAATGTCATCTCTAACCATTTGCTAGCCACCTATTATTAATTTTTTTTTTTTAATATTTCCTCACAATGTATCTGATTAATGAAAGAATATATTTTCATTTATCAAATATTTATATTCAATACTTCAACAAATATAATCCAAGTACGCGCTTCGGTAAAATGTTTTTACACGACTCGCGTCTACATACTATTCCACATCTAATATTTCCGGGGCGCATTAGCGCCCTGCTAAAAAGGAAGGCATATTTATGCACAATATTTAGCTATAAATGCGTTAAATTTGAATACGTACTGAAAGTTTTTCTTCTATATTTATTTCAAATAATATTTTGCTCTTAGTAATACAAGGTATAAAATTAGACGATAAGTAACACGGGAACAAATATGGAATATAAATGAAGGTACAATTTTTCTTGATATTTGCACGTTAAAATATCAAGAAAAATTGTATCGCCTGAGATAAGAGATGCTCAAAAAAAATAAGTTGTAATTGAAAGGAAAGTTAACGTGTATTTTTTCCTATTATATACATGTGTATATGAATACACACACACACACACACACACACAAGACTTATGAATGCACGAACGCTGGGAAAACATTCGGTACACACGCACGAGCACAAACATTTACACACGTACGTACATCAGGTTCCCTAAGTATCCGATAGAATATTGTGGACAGTAACAATTCTATATCTAAATCTTTTCTCCATTTATTTTTAAGTTAGGACGAGGCTAATATAATTTATTGTTTTCAATTTTGTTATTGTTTCAAACTTTATTACTTTTTGCGAAGAATCAGATTACATTAACTTATCAACACTTGCGGATGGGCCGAATGGTATGAAATAGATTACATATTTTAAGGAATTTATTACGAAGAAAATTTGCCTAATGAAATTTGGTGAAGATATTTGACCCTAATGGACTGGGCGTTACAGTCATTATAAGGAGTCGTATATTTAATAAATAAAATTCCTTTCAAGGAAATTGAAAATTTTCTTATAAAAAAACGCCTCTTATTTTTATTACATGCTAAATAGCTTAAAACTGAACCAACCTTCAATAGGATACTCTTAACGGTTCTAAAAGTAGTAACTTTTTATGCAAATAAAATGTTAGACTGAAGTGAAGAAAATATTAGACGAAGTACCAGATATGGTAATGAATATTAAACATTTTATAGTTACTCCTATATTTTTAAAGTCATGAAGATAAATAATAACAACACTCAAAAGAAAAAAGCGCTGAAACGAATCACAATATAAATGAAATCTGAAACCGAATAAAATTTAACTCGAGAAGCTATGTCCTACAAAAAAATTACTGAGTTCAATGCACGCACATTTGACGAGAGCAGATGGATATTTTATGCAATAACTGCGAATAAATCAACATTTTAAATTGTATTTCATTCCTAATTTTGAAGCTTAACGTTACGTAAAACGTTTCTATTCAATATTTCCACAATTCTATTTTTCTTAATCTACAAATTTATTCTATTACTTATAAAGTGTAATATATAAATGGGATCCAACGGTCAAATAAAAAATACAAATCTAGGTGTAAAGGTATTTCCTCGCTGAAGTTTCTTATTTCTGACACTATATTAAACAACACTATTGAATTATAGGGAATACTCATATAGTGTTTATAAATTTGAGTGTACAAAAAAATTGTCTTTTTATCGACAACAGTCAATCTGAATAGGAACGAAGGGGTTGTGATATAGTGGCAGTTTTTATATGTAAGTATATAAGTTTGTTCACCCGTAGTAGCTAAATTATTTTACAGATTCTGATAATTGAGGAGTTTATGGATTTGTTTCAATTAGTAGAATATTATAGGCTAGAAATTAAATGAAAATATTAATGTGAAGGTCAAGAGATGTCATATTGTTGAGGATGTAAAAATATTTTTTTTAAAGTTGTAACGATGGGAATAAGTTTAAAGGTTTCAGGAATAAGTTTAAAGGAAAAATGTCGTGTACCTACTCGTAGTATTAATTATATCATTAGTTAAGTTAACGAATACGAAAAAGAAGCTTAAATATACATTAAACAATTATGGTTAAAAAAAACTAAAAAAACAGACTATTATAGAAATGTGAACTAAAAAATTACCTTCAAATATAAAGATTTTGCTCTCGACTTTCATTTTCATTATGACTATCTTTACAAACGGCTAGCGGTAAAGAAAATGACTACAACTGATATATAGCACCCCACGCTTTTTTACATCAAAATTCTTTTGTCAGTCACTGTATCTTTCCTTTCAGCTTATTTTAAAAATTAAGTTATACCTACCAAGTTAGGAGACATCTTTTTGCTCTTGATGTATAACCTTTATATTTAAAGACATTTTTTTAGGTTTATGTTGCTACAAAAGGCGTGCTTTTTTTTAAACTATAATTTTATTATTTTTTATCTCAAAACAAAACTTTGTTTTATAGCTAAAAAAGGTTTTTTGTTTTTTTTTAAATAATTTTAAATAAGTACTGTCACCGGTTCTCAATAAGCGCGCAAAATTTCAAATAATTCCGACGTTGGGAAGTGAGTGATAATTTAAATGAAAGATTCCATAAGATATATATATATATATATATATATATATATATATATATATATATATATATATATATATATATATATACACAAGAGAATATATTAAAAGCATCTTAATGGAATATATTACTGTCGACGTAGTAAATTTGTATATAGGTGCTCGGCTTTTATTAATTTTAACTTGCTTAATATTAAATTGTTTCCGAGATCATATAGCCGTCAAATAAATACGTTCGTTTTGAATCTACGGGATATGTTAATTAAAAGCCAAATTAAAAAAAAAATACGTTTGAAATCTCGTACTTTGTGTGTAATGCAAATATATACGCCTTAAAATGTTCACCACATTTCTTCAAACGTCAAACTAATAATATAATCGTGCTAGGTCTTCATAAATCAATATGCAAGCAAAAATACATTCAGATTTAGTCCATCGTTTTTACAAATAAGTCTGAAAAAGAGCCTCGCCACCGGTCTCCAATTTGTTCGTAGGCGAAACACGTCCGAGGAGACATACAGATGCGGTCGGCATACGTTTAACCGGAATTGTATTCATGAAAAAAATATCCACTTTTCAATCAAAAACCCCGTGTGTAGTTTCGTCGATCGTGCAATTTTTGCAATATATTTGTTCCCTTTGTATCGCGTACGCAGTCCGCCGGGACTGGTTCGAGCAGTTATTTCTTTTAATCCTTGCAATAATAGGAATCGATGTTATGAGTTCCATACAAAAAAAATAGTGAGTAGTCGAACGTAGATTTGAGTATCGTACGGGTGATTGAAATTTTTAGCTTATTTTTCGGATTTATTGAAGGAAAATTTATGTTTTAAGGTTGTTTGGCTTTCAGTGGAAATTGGTGCTTTTATTTTATTTCATTGAATTTGTGAGAATAGATTTTATTTTGTGGCCTTAAAATGTTAACAATTTGTTTACATCTACCTTTTATCTTTCTCAAAAATATTAAAAGGATTTTTAACTTATGTTTTATAGAACAGGCGGCTTAAATAAGGTTATAAGTGCAAGTTAGTCTATGAATGTTGTCAAAATTAAAAAAAAAAACAGTTTCAAGGACTGCGGGACAAAGTATCGAAACTCTTCAATATTATAAACGTCCAGAAATGTAGCTAATAAATATATATACCAATAAATGAATAACGATGTAAATAAATAAAGACATAGGGCTAGGAGCTGGGGATTCTACTTTAATTTATTCTATGTGGTAAAATATATGTTCGTTGATACATATTTCGAAAGCTATTATTACGAATTTGTAATTTATTACGAAATTTAGTCAATTTTTGCTATATGAAAGAGTATATGTAACTTGTTAGTTTATAATATCCACGACGTATCGAGACATTAATATTATAAAAATAAGTCAACAGTACCGATGATGATTTATATTATTGCAAGTGTGAAAAAATAATCTTTTCACCTGTTTTTATCTATTTTCTGATAACATCACTGACTTAACATACAGTGCGTGCGTGCGTGCGTGCGTGCGTATGTGCTATTGACTAGACATATTATTTAACGACAAATTTATATCGCAAAATTTCTAATCATGCTTCGATATGTTATCTCTACGTGTCTAGATATAATTTTCTGTCAGATAAAATTTATGCTAGAAATATGCATACATAGTTTCATTCACTAATGCATTATTAACATATTATATATAGATTTCATCTTAATCAACTAAGATCTCTTGCATTTGTAATATTTCTTGTCAACTTTTTGCAAATATTAATATTATTATTTACCACTAAAATTTATTGCCTATTATATGTTTCAGAGGCTGGGATTTTCGCAAAAATCTACGAGATTTAAAACCAATGCTACGATTTTCCGGTAAATTTCTAGTAATGTTATTGTTTTCATAATTTTCACTTTAGCAGTTTCAGGGATGGGAGGAGGCGAGAGGGGAGAAAACATTTTTATGTAATATTGGACAATATCTTTAGGGTTACCTCACATAAAATAAAAAAAAATGTATAGTTATCGGTTTCCTTATGAGTTTCAATCAATGTGCTCCTCCACATATGAAATAAAAGAAATGTTACAATTGCTCCATTCGCTGCTTCTAAAACTTCTGTATTGCTTATATTTAGTACAAATTAGTGGAAATATATGCAGCTCAATAGGTTTTACCCAATTACAAGTTTTAAGTACTGTCTGAAAAAATCTATTAATTACGAGTAGAACTCGCACTACGAGTGTTTCATGCGTATTTAGATAAACAAAAGTTTAAACATTTAAGAGGACGAAGTGTACTAAATTAATTATAATTGTCAATATTATATTTAACCCTTTTAATATGTTGTTTAGTATATCATTCCTAAGCAGATATATATATCGATTAATTATAAAAAATTATAATATGTGGGATAATTTTCATAGTTTTCTGTCATTTTCGAATCCAATTCTACCGCTCCTCTTTTTTTATTTTTCGTTCAGTAGTTACGGATATAGTATGATAGGTAAGTTCTGGTGCGTATCTCTGAGGGAAATTTAAAATGTTGAAAAGTGTTTTTCAGTTCCTTGTAACTAACTCTTTTAAAAGAGTTTTCAAGAATATGCCAGTTTATGTCGCGGACCGATTGTATAATACGGCACATCGTGATACGTCTAGACTCACCGTGAAATGGCACATTTTCACGAAAGAAGGACCAACATTGCGTTAGGTTTTGGTAAACTACGAGAATGATTTGTTAAAGCATGACTAGTCAAATTGTCAAATGACCTCAACCGAATGATATATCTAAACTCAGTCAGGAATTTCGTGAAATGGTGCCATTTTACGATGTGCCTAGGTGCATTACGACGTATTATGTGATCGGCCTACTGTATAAATAGGAGCTGAGCGCGGCTAACGCTAACAGAAAGCTTGTTGCATTATTGAAAAAAACAAGCAGCAGAAAAGCATAGTGATATTAAAAAATTATGTATTCTCAAATCACATTTTATTTAAAAACCTAGTTTAACATAGTTATTTCCGGAAGTCACAAAATCTTCATAGAATACGGATTATATTATTATAAATTTCTAAATCGAAACTTGTCTATGCCATTTGTTTTGTCGGCTAATACGTTCACAAAGTAGTTTGTAAATTTCATCCTTCACAAATATAATAATTTGGTATTTTGTTAGATAAATAAACAACTATTGATTGCTTAGCACGTACTTAATGATTTTAACAATATTGATTTTATTAAGGAGTAATATACAATAAGATACGATTAGATAAATTGTTGTATAATTAAATGAAACAGCTTATATCGCAATATTGTAATATTATTGGCTGGTTTTTATACTGATTTACTCAATATAATTATTCTTCTTGTGAAAGAAAAAATATCGTTTTATTATGTGAATAGATTATCATATGTGGGAACTGAAAATAAAAAAAATTGTATATATAATTGAGTTTCCAAGGTTTGACTTAATTTAAAAAAAGTATTTGATTCTTTGCAATAAATAATATGTGTAGAAATTATTATCTATGTTATTCGTTACCGTAATTTATATGATCGTAAACAGTATTCACAGCATATCAATAAAGCTGTATTATATAGAGAATCTTGCTTATATTTATATATTTTTTTGATATTCTTTTTTCAGGGCAACAAAATATATTCATGAAGTGTCGACCGCCGGCCGGCCGGGATTGGAATTCGTGTTCCCGCGATACACTCTAGTCAATTGAACACACCACGGCAGCGACTGAGAAATTCAATTAAGATCAAACAATTTATTGAATGGATGAACAGGAAATTTTCAATTAAAGTCAACATAGAATTTTCCAATAAAGATACACTTTTGTCAATTTATCTTTAAAAGAATATTTTCAGTTTATTTTTGAAAATCAATTGTCATTTAACACGCTTAAAAATAAACTATATAATACGTAATTTATGAAACACATTTATTACAATAATCTTTCTAATAATTTTGAGGATGTTTATTTATCCTCTATCTTCATCCCTAGCGTCTTTTCAATAGGCTGTTGATGGAGATGCTACATTTTCAATTAAAATAGTTCACGTTCGCTTGAAATGTGACAATAGAATGGATCTACACACTGACGGTGAAACTATTTGGTTGGATACTGATAAATCTGTCACTTTGTCCGTAAATTTCTGGTATAACATAACAACTTCTTCATGTACCGTAAACGTATCTACGGTATAAAGTTCGGCATTCTTTATTCTGTTCCGTCAGTGATTGAGTTTCAGCAAGTAAAGAACCAAAAAAAATGAAAATGTTACCAACTACTTACTCTGTAGTAGTCTTTTTTTACGAATTTTCTTTCGGATGTAAAGCGAGCGAACCAGCATACAAATTTTGGTAATCCTCAACCATGTTTATCTAGATTAAATTTAGAAAAATTCAAAACCTTATTGAAACAGATTCCATGTTAAGTTCGCGTCATCTGACAGAGATATATTCGCGTTATCTCACAGTTTGATACTGCAATAGAAAAACTTCATTCTTTGAGAGAAAAGTGCTGATATTGGTGAACGGAGATGGCGGATTTGTTAGTAGCCAACCTAATCAAATTAATGGAATTAAAATAAAAACTTTTTGTTTTCCATTCATTTCAATCAAAAGAAAGAGCTCATTTAAAATTAGGATGATTTGTATGAATTTTTAATTTCATTGGTGTATTCTTCGGTACTTCACGCAATAAATGGGTGTGATATAGAATATTTGGGTAGCCAATTTGAGTTATAACTTAAAATTGTAACAGAGCAAATTTGATAAGAATATGTTCTTAAACCTAGTAAATAAAATTTTGGCACTAATGTCGAAGTTAATGAAAAAAATCTGCCTTAGTTCCAAACCTATGTTTTTAAATTTTAATCATTCTGAATATGCACTATCAGTCATTTAATAAAATTCATAACTATTTTAAATATCATGGTTTAAAATTGATGAGTTTATAGGTATTTAAAATTATTCCTTTTATAATAAAAGTCACGAGAGAATCGAATTCGAAGAGAAACAATTCAGAAAATAAAGCGATTCGCATATACTCTTCTCCGAAGATAATTAAAATTTATCGCCGAAGAAGAGTACACTAAAATTAACCTTGCGGTATAAGGGTAATATAAAATATAAGGTTTATTTAACAGTAACTGTTTCTAAGAGTTTCTAAGAGGAATCTTGTGCTGTACGGTAAAAATATTTAAGTATGTTTATTGTGTTGGCTCTTAACTTTTTACTCGTGAGTTTGGCATATTTATAAAAAGATTGTCGATGGTTTCAGAATACTTTATTAAGGCTTAAATATACCAAAAGACAGTCGTTTAATGACAGGATCAAATCTTAAAATATATTTTATCAAACTAAAAGAATTAAATGGGATGTCAAGTACGAATTTCTTTACTTTATGAGTTCCGTCTTTAACATTACGAGTCACGATGCGACGACCATTATTAGCCATACATATAGGCAATGTGATGAACCTTATCCGATAACTTTTTCTTTCAAAACACTCTCCTTCCCCTAATTGCATTGAATCCTTCTGAAAGTTATTAAAATTCTATCGTCATTTTGATGAATATATAAACACGTATCCCATTCACATGGAGACACAAATTCATTTACATTCAGATTTGTGTTATCATTAATTCGAGTAAATAATTTCAAAAATTGTTTCACTATCTGCAGTCGTTTTGTTCGTGGGCGAAACGCGTATAAGGACATACATACTAGAGGGTTGATAGAAATCTAACCAGAATTATATCTATAAAAATATCAACTCCTCAGTCAAAAATACCGTGTCTGTTTCCGCCGATCGTGCAGTATTTGTAATACATTTTTGCTTTTTGTATTACGCGCAGTTCATCGTAACAAGTTTACATGGCTTAGTGTTTATTAATACATGGACATGATTAGTCAACAACAAGATCGGTTGATTTTTCAGTAGACAACTTTTTTTTATTCAACAGTAGACGATCAATACATTTTTACATATACGTATTTATGTTTTAATATCACAGCTATCTAGATATAAGCCGACTTTCTTATTTTTTATTCGCTTGTTTACAAAAAAAATATTTTTGGATTAACTAACAAGTTTTGAACATTGAAAATATTTTAAGAAATAAATGTCAATAATTAATTAAACGAAATATACCCCATCTTCATTTGTGACTTACTGCCTTATGTTAGGTAGTGACAATGTATTTTCAGTGTAAAAATTTGTGGACATAGATTCAAAAAATCTACTAGGTTTTTTGTAGGTAATGAATTATAATTATAATAATAATTCTGTTAATGAATACTTGCAATTCTGAACACATGATAATTTGATGCATGGTCAATGTCAGGTAAATAACTTGGATATGTTAAAAAGACACAGTTCATATTTTGCAATTTTTTTAAATGTACAGTATTCGGTATATGAGCTAGCGTTATGATGGAAAAAACTAACTCAGTCTTGTTGAATTCTAAGTCAGTTTGATGACTGCTAAGATTAGTTAGTTATTGGTTTTTGCACGTATGTCTCTCACATATAACTTTCCTTTCAACAAAAGTGTCTAACCACGTCAACCAATCGAACTTACATTTTAATAATTGTAAACCAAATTTAACATTGTGCCGAAACTTACATAGTACCGTATTTGGGACTTTCCTATTTTGTGCAAATATGTCTATATCATTCCGTGATTACGATTGAATTCCGCAACCAAGTGACGAGTAGTAAATCGATGATCTCCAAATGAGTATCGTAGTCGTTGTATATACAATTCAAGAGGGCATCCGGAACGGTGGGAAGACCTTGAACTTCCTGAACAATTTTTTTAGAACTTTCTGAAATAAATTTTTTTAAACTGTAGGACACCACTGACCTGTCCGTCATATTGCCTATATGTATGGCTAGGGATGGTCTTCGCATCGTGACTCGTAATGTTAAAGACGGAACGCATAAAGTAAAGAAATTTGTACTTGATATCGCATTTAATCCTTTTAGTTCCATGTAATATATTTTAAGATTTATCCCAGTCATTAAAGGACTGCTTTTGGTCGATTTATGCCTTAATAAAGTATTGTGAAACTATCGACAATCTTTTTATAAAAGTGCCAAACTCGCGGGTAAAAAGTTGAGAGCCAACACAATAAACATAATTAAATATTTTTATAAGTGATGCTACGATTCTAATAGCAAAGTTAATTAATTTTTTAGCGAACAGTTCATGGTTCCTCTTAGAAACTCTTAGAAATAGTTACTACTAAATAAACCTTATATTTAAATTTTTTATTACCCTTATACTATATTTAGTGTACTGATCTTCCGCGTTAAATTTTAATTATCTGTGGAGAAGAGTATGTGCGTATCGCTTTATTGTCTGAATTTTTTCTCTTCAACTTCGATTCTCTAGTGACTTTTGTAATATTAAGAATACTTTTAAATATCCAGAAACACATAACTATTAAACAATGATGTTTAAAATAGATATGAATTTTATTAAATCACTAACAATGTATATTCAGAATTATTAAAATTAAAAAATATAGGTTTAGAGCTAAGGCACATTTTTTTTAGTGGGGCCAAATACATTTTAAGAATAAATTCTTATCAAATTTGTTCTATTACAATTTTAAGTTATAACCCAAATTGGCCAACCAAATATTCTATATCACACCCGTTTACTGCCTGAAGTACTGAAGAATACACCAATGAAATTAAGAATTATACAAGATATTCTAATTTTTAAATGAACTCTTTCTCTTGAATTAAATGAATGGAAAACAAAAAGTTTTTTTTATTTCCATTAATTTGATTAGGTCAGCTACTAATAAACCCGCCATGTCCGTTTACCAATATCAACGCTTTTCCCTCAAATAACGAAGTTGTTTTTCTATTGTAGTATCAAACCATGAGAAAAACTCTGTCAGATAACGCGAACTTAACATGGAATCTATTTCAGTAAGGTTTTTTCCATTTTTCTAAATTTAATCTAGATGAACATGGTTGAGGATTACCAAAATTTGTATGCTGCTTCGCTCGTTTTACATCTGAAAGAGAATTCCTGAAAAAAGACTACTTACTCTGTATTCTGTTGGTAAAATTTTCATTTTTTTTGTTCTTTACTTGCTGAAACTCATTCACTGACGGAACAGAATAAAGAATGCCGAACTCTATACCATAGACATACAAGAAGTTGTTACATTGTTCTAGAATTTTACGGAAGTGATGAATTTATTAGTATCCAACCAAATAGTTTAACACCGTCAATGTGTAGACCCATACTATTGTCAAATTTCAAGCGAGCGTAAACTATTTTAATTGTAGCGAAAATGTAGCACCTTCGCCAATAGACTACTATTATCCTTATACTCGTACTGTGTTGATGAACATAGAGATTAAATAAACATCCTCAAAATTACTAGGAATATCATTATAATAAATATTTTTCATAAAGTACATTCATTTATTTTTAAATGTGTTTATTTTTAAATGTATTAAATGACAATTTATTTTCAAAAATAAACTGAAAATATTTTTTTTAAAGATAATTTAACCATAGGGTATTTTTATTGCACAATTCTATGTTGAATTTAATTAAAAATTTCCTGTTCATTCATTCAATAATTTTTTTGATATTAATTGAATATCTCAGTCGCTGCAGTGGTGTGTTCAATTGACCACAAGGTATCGCAGGGACATGGGTTCAAATACCGACCGGCCTGTTATATTCTGTTTGGCTGTAAGATATTGCTCTCATAGCAGTAAGTTCGGTTTATATGGCAACGAACACAAATTATAAGATCTAAAACCATTCGGTTCATTTTGTAAACTTGAAATATATTTTAGAGAGCATTGAATTAAACTACCTGTTGGATGATCGACATTTCATGAATATTTTGTTGCTCTGAAAAAAGAATATCAACAAATTTTATAAATATAAGCAAGATGCGCTGTATAATACAGCTACATTAATATGCTGTAAATACTGCTGACGATCATGTAAATTACGGTAACGAATAACATAGATAATAATTTCTATACATATTATATATTGCAGAGAACCACATATTTTTTTTTTAATTAAGTCAAACCTTGGAAACTAGTCAGATAACTAGATAACTACTATAGTTTCCGATAATTCAATTATATAATACATATTTTTTTTATTTTCAGGTCCCACATGTGACAATCCATCCACATAATAAAACGATATTACATTTTTTCTTTCACAAGATGAATAATTATTTTGAGTAAATCAGTTTAAAAACCAGCCAATATTACTACAATATTGCGATATAAGCTGCCTTCATTTAATTATATTACAATTAATCTAATCGTACCTTATTGTACATTACCCCTTAATAAAATCAATATTGTTAAAATCATTAAGTACATGCTAAGCAATCAGTAGTTGTTTATTTATCCAACAAAATACCAAATTATTATATTTGTGGAGTATGAAATTTACAAAACTATTTTACGATCGTATTGGCCGAGAAAACTAAATGGCATAGAGAAGTTTCGATATTCCGTTATATTTAGAAACTTTGTAATAATATAATCCGTATTTTATGAAGATTTTGTGACTTCCGGAAATAACTATATTAAACTAGATTTAAATTTATTTTAAATGAAATGTGATATGAGAATACTTTATTTTAATATCACTATGCTTTTCTTCTGCTTGCTTTGTCAATAATGCAGAAAGTTGTATGTTACCGTTAGCCGTGCTCAACTCCTATTTATATAGTAGGCCGATCAAATAATATGTCGTGATGCACATGGGTATATCGTAAAATGGAACCATTTCATGAAATTCCTGACTGACTTTAGACATATTATTCGGTGTAGGTCATTTGAAAATTTGAATAGTCATCCTTTATCATGTTATTGTCGTAGGTTATCAAAACCTAACGCAATGTTGGTCCTTCTTTCGTGAAAATGTGCGATTTCACGGTATGTCTAGAGTATCACGATGTGCGGTATTATAAAATCGGTCTGCGACATAAACTCGCATATTCTAGAAAGCTCTTTTAAAAGAGTTAGTTACAAGGAACTGAAAAACATTTTTCAGCATTTTAAATTTTTCTCAAAGATACGCACCAGAACTTATCCATCACACTATTTCCGAAACTTCACTACTGAACGAAAAATCAAGAAAAAAAATGGGGCCAAAACTGGATTCGAAAATGACAGAAAAACTATAAAAATTATCCTATATCTTATAATTTTTGTAATTCAACGATATCTGTACGCTTAGGAATTGTATACTAATCAAAATATGAATAAGGTTAAATATAATATTGACATATAATTAGTTTGGTACACTTCGTATTAATAAATGTTTAAACTTTTGTCTATCTAAATATGCATGAAACACACATATTGCGAGATTTTTTTCAGACAGTGTTTGACGTGGAAATTTGTAATTAGGTAAAACCTATTGAGCTGCATATATTTCCTTTGAACGTAAAAAAAAAATATTTGTAATACTGAATTTTAGAAGCAGCGAATGGAGTAACGGAAATTTTTTATATTAAATATTAAATAAAAATGTATTCTCCCCCCCCTCGCCTTCTCCCATCCCTGAAACTGCTAAATAGGAAATTATGAAAACAATGACATTACTAGAAATTTACCGGAAAATCGTAGCAATGGTTTTAAATCCCGTAGGTTTTTGACAAAATCCTCTGAAGGGCATAATAGGCAATATATTTTAGCGGTAAATAATAATATTAATATTAGTAAATAGTTGCCAAAAAAAACTGTATTCTCTTAAATGTTCTTGTACGCCTAAGGGTGCACGGAGCACTCGTACCGCGAGTTTTATTCACAATACTTTTTAAAATATTTAGCTGCATATTAACAGAGATATTAATTTAAAGACATACTTGCAAAATTTGATTTTCATGTGTTAAATCTATAGAAACTATGAAGGCGTGGCAAACAGACAGACGAACATGGCTAAAACATACGAATTCCGATTCTGCCATTTGTACTGGAATATTTCTTTTTTAACACGTTGAGAATTTATAAAATTAAAACACATCACAACAAATAATTTCTAAAACAGCTTCTTCTGATTCTATTTTAAAATAATATAAATAACAAAAGGTTTTTATTTCATGTATAGCCTATTTGCAGCAGTACCGTATAAAAAACCATGCAAAAAAATCTGACAACTAAACGTTGTCACACAAAGTTGTACATGGAACAAGATTACTGGTATTTTACCGGTATACTAGGCATCTAGAGGTAACATATCGAAGAAGGATTAGTAATTTTGCAACATATCGATATGGCATTTGTCGTTCGATAATATGTCCATTCAATGGTACATATATACATATAAGTGTGTATGTGTGTGTGCGTGTATATATATATATATATATATATATATATACATATATATATATATACTTATATATATATATATATATATATATATATATATACATATATATAATTCTTCTGTGAATTAAATATGTAAAAGTCCTTTGAAAGTATTTATATAATGTTGTGTACGATGGCTACTTATTATCGATACACATTTCATGCATGTTGTCTAATTAAATGTTATCGGTCACATTTATAATTTATACCAATTACTGGTCGATAGATGGTAAAATTAGTAAAACATAACTTCATAAAATCCTCATCAAAGGGATCTAGAAGTTTATACTGATATTCGCTGCCGATTTTAGAAAATTCAAATAATAGCATCAATTAGCTGTATTGCCGTATTTTAAAATGTCTTCTTGTTCTATTCACATCTTTAAAATTACGATCGTGGAGTACTTGCCGTAAGTTCCAAAATCACTAATAATTTATGGCTTAATTACATATTTTATTATTGTGTTCGATTTATTTTTTTCATTTAGATCGTAGGTTTACTGTTGTAATATTACATTAGCAACAACGTTTCATAACTTTATTAACATGTTCAATTCATGTGTATCGAACTGTAAGATAAGTCAGTGATGTTCTTAGAAAATAGGTTATAATAGGTGAAAAGATTATTTCTTTCACACTTGCAATAATATAAATCATCTTCAGTACTGTTGACTTACTTATACTCTTTCATATTAATGTAATAAAAATTGACTAAATTTCGTAATAAATTACAAATTCGTAATAATGGAAAAAAACAAATTTAATAGTAACTGGATACAAAGGAAAAATATTACAAGAGAAAATGGGAGTAATGGCACAAGAAAACACGGGAACAAGGAAACACGTGCCTACAGGCTATGCGTTCAATTTTGAAAAACTTTATCGAAAATAAAAACTGGTAATATATAATATCAGATTTTATACATGGTAAGACACCTCCGCAGGTAAATCTATCCGCAGTATGGAACGCCTCCACCACGTAGACCGACGGTCTTAAAGAAATCGGCAGGAAGTGGTTGGATGCGGAAGGGCAGAAGAAGCGTGTGTTGAGAAAGACCTATGTCCAGCAATGTATAGTTACAGGTTGATGTTGAAATAAATTTACTTCTGGCAAACATAGAATAAATTAAAGTAGAAAACCCAGGGGCCAGTCCTATGTGTTTATTTATTTATAGCATTTTTCATTTATTGGTAGATATGATATTTAATAGCTCAATTTCTGGACGTTTATAATATTGAAGTTCGAAACTTCAATATAAAGTAAAACTTCTTTAGAATCGTTGCAATTGGAAACTCAATGAAACGAAAATGCGTCAGGACAAAGAAACAAGAAACTGCCTAAAACTTACTCTGGTCCGAGCGTTTTACGTGTGTGTGTTAGTATGTGTGTAAATACGTGTGTATGCGCCTGCGTATTACAAAACTTCAGTAAAAAGCTAGCGCGGTGTATTATTCTGTGTATAATATAAATAAATTAAAGTAAAAAGTTTCTGGGCTCGACCGAGATTTTAAACAGGAACCTTTCGCATCCTAAGCGACAATCATACTCCTAGAGCAACGAGCCATTGTGATGACGATTAAAATCTTGGTATACAAAGGTAAACTTATTTTTATTATGATTAAAACATTGAGTAAAAATGTAAAATATTTTTTTTCTATATAATATAAATAAAATAAAGTAAAAACTTTTTGGGTTCTTCTAGGACTTGAACCCAGAACATCTTGCACCCTAAGCGACAATCATACCCTTGGATCAACGAGCCATTGTGATGACGGTTGAAATCTTGATTATACATAGGTAAACTTATTTTTATTATGATTAAAAAATTGAGTAAACGTGTAAAATATTTTTTACAACTTTATTTAAAATTTTAGGAACTTCTTAACTAAGTGATTGATCAAAACAGCGCTACAACTTATTGAAACATACTAAACATTTCGACACATGGCGCTATACTAGTTGCATGATTCAAATAACATACATTTGTTATTATATTTATTCTTGTGTCTTATTACTTATTTTTTTCTTATTATTGTCTTTTTTAATTTTTTGGCAATTTTTATAATAGTATAATTTAAACTTATTTATATTGTATTGATATTTACAACAGTGAAAATGCCCAATAAAAATAATCTTGCAATGAGATTTTTTTCTCATATGAAACACAGGTCACATTGATGTCAAATATCAATGTATTTTTTTTTCTAGTGGCTTTCTATTATAAACCAATGATCTAATCGTTTGCGAGACGAAAATTGTATAATTAAACTATAAATATTTATTTATAATTTAATTGCAATAATCAAATTCTAAATAAATATTTATAAATAATATAATAATATTAATATTTTAATAATAATTTAATTACACAATAATTTAATAATTTTTTTTCACACACACACATAATTCTTTTTACACTTTAGATTATAAAATAAATACAATTGAAACAATTTTGAAATTAAAAGATTTTATTATTTTTTCATATCTTTGTACATTCTATCTATTATCTTTGTTATTAAAAATGATTATTATGATGAAATATTTTTATTCATTTAAATATATATATATATATATATATATATATATATATATATATATATGTATATTTAATACATAATATATAATGAAAGGAACTTTGTTCCAACCGGGCGTTCCACGACACCTCTCGTTAATTTTTAATTATCATAGTGTTGTATATCATCACTTTAAAATAAGGTAGAAATAACTAACCATAACTAAACATGTATGAAAAAGTAAATTTTGGATCAATAAAACTGTCTTCAGATAATAAATATATGCTTTTATTTGTGTGAATAAGTAAGTACTTGAATACTAAAGTTTCACTTCTACCGTGTGTGAATTGCACACACACACATTTTTTTTTTCTTTTGAAAATATCCATAGACTAACTTGCTTTTATAACTTTATTTAAGCTATCTGTTCTATAAAACTTAACTTAAAAACCTGTTTAATATTTTTTTTGAAGAAATATTATTAAAAAATTGTTAGGCTGCAAAATAAACTCTCACAAATTCAACAACCTTAAAACATATTAATTTTCCTTCAATAAAACCGAACAATAACCTAACAATGTCAATCACTCGTACGTTACTCAAATCTCCTACGTTTGACTACTCACTATTTTTTTGTATGGAACTCATAACATCGATTCCTATTATTGCAAGGATTAAAAGAAATAACTGCTCGAACCAGTCCCGGCGGACTGCGTACGCGATACAAAGGGAACAAATATATTGCAAAAATTGCACGATCGACGAAACTACACGCGGTGTTTTTGATTGAAAAGTGGATATTTTTTTCATGAATACAATTCCGGTTAAACGTATACCGACAGCATCTGTATGTCCCTGGACGTGTTCCGCTTACGAACAAATTGGAGACCGGTGGCGGGGCTCTTTTCAGACCTATTTGTACAAACGATGGACTAAATCTGAATGTAATTTCGCTTTCATATCGTTTTATGAAGACCTAGCATGATGTTATTATTAGTTTGACGTTTGAAGAAATGTGGTAAACATTTTAAGGGGTATATATTTGCATTAAACACAAAGTACGAGATTTTAAACGATTTTTTTTAAAATTTGGCTTTTAATTAGTGACCATATCCCGTAGATGCAAAACGAACGTATTTATTTGACGGCTATATGATCTTTTAAACAATTTAATATTAAGCAAGTTAAAATTAAATAAAAGCTGAGCACCTACATAAAAATTGACCATGTTGACTGCAATATATTTAAGACGCTGTTAATACATTCTCTTGTATGTAACGGAATCTTTCAATTAAATTGTCACTCACTTCCCAACGTCGGAATTATTTATAATTTTGCACGCTTATCAAGAACCGATGACAATACAATAATTAAAAGAAAATAAAAAAAACCTTTTTTTAGTTATACGAAGTTCTGTTTTAAGACTAAAAATAATAAAACTATAATTTAAATAACCATATAAACCTAAAAAAATGTATTTAAACACAAAAGGTTATAAGTCAACAGCCAAAATATGTCTCACGATTTGGCATATTTTGGCATAATTTTGACAAACAAATTTTGATGTAAAAAAACGTCGAGTGCTTTATATCAGTTGTAGTAATGTTTTTTATCGCTAACTATTTGTAAAGGTAATCATGAAAATGTATATCAAGAGCAAAATATTTAGACGTAATTTGTTAGTTCATATTGTTATAAAAGCCTATTTTTTATTTTTTTAACCATAATTTTTTTCGTGTATTTGAGCTTCTTTTTCGTTATTCATTATAATCATGAATATTCGTTAACTTAACTAATGACATAATTAATATTAGGTACACCACACTTTTTCTTACAAACGAATATTACTAATACTTTTGGAATCCTTTAAACTTGTTCCCATCGTTATAAATTTGGAAAAATATTTTCGGATCTTCAACAATATGACGTCTCGTGGTCTCCACGTTGATATTTTTATTTAATTTCCGGCCTATAACATTCTACTAATTGAAACAAATCCATAAACTCCTCAATTATTAGAATCTGCAAAATAATTTAACTACTGCGCGTGAACAAACTTACATACATACGTATAAAAACTGCCACTATATCACAACCCCTTCGTTCCTAGTCAGATTCACAGTTGTCGATAAAAAGACATTTGTTTGTACACTCAAATCTATAAACACTCTATGAGTATTCCCTATAATAATTCAATAGTGTTGTTTAAGATAGTGACAAAAATAAGAAATTCCAGTGAGGAAAATCATTTATACCTAGATTTGATTTTTTTTATTTGACTTGGATCAAATTATATACTTTACAATTAACAGAATAAATTAGTAGATTAAGAAAAATAGAATTGTGGACTTAACGTTACGTTTTACGTAACGTTAAGCTTCAAAATTAGAATGAAATACAATTTAAAATGTTGATTTATTCGCAGTTATTGCATAAAATATCCATCTGCTCTCATCAAATGTACGTTCATTGACCTCAGTAATTTTTTTGTGGGACATAGCTTCTTGAGTTAACTTTTATTCGGTTTAAGATTTTATTTAAATAGTGATTCGTTTCAGCGCTTCGCCATCTTTTAGATGTGCCGTTTCCTTTTCGGAGTTTAAAAATATATGAGTAATTATAAAATATGTAATATTCATTAACATGTTTGGTACTTCGTCTGATGTTTTCTTTACTTCAATCTAACATTATATTTGCATAAAAATTTTTTTATTTGCATAAAAATTACTACTCTTAGAACCTTTGAAGGGTGGTTCAGTTTTCAGCTATTAAGTATGTAATAAAAATAAGAGGCGCTGTTTCAGTAAAAAAACTTTCAATTTCCTTGAAAAGAATTATTATTTATTAAATATACCGCTTTTTATTAGGACAGTGCCGCCCAGTCCATTAGGATCAAATATCTTCACCAAATTTCATTAGGCAGATTGGCTTGGTAATAAATTCCTTAAAATGTGTAATCTATTTCATATCGGATATCGGCCCATCCGCAAGTGTTGATAAGTTAATGTGATCTGATTTTTCATAAAAAGTAATAAAGACAATTTGAAACAGTAACAAAATTGAAAACAATAAATTATATTAGCCTCGTTCTTATTTGAAAATAAGCAGAGAAAAGACTTAGAAGAAGACACGAAGAAGAATTGTTACTGTCCACAATATTCTATCGGGTACCTAGGGAATCTGATGTACGTGCGTGTGTGTAGCATGTATGCATGGCATTCATAAATGTGCGCGTATGTATGTGCGTGTATTCATACACACACACACGTATATATATATATATATATATATATATACACATTAGGTGATTCATAAAGGACCGAAATTTTTTTTGAAGAAAAAAATAGTAAATCACATTTCTCAGTTAATTTCTTCATTGCTTCTTTTTCCTTTTCTACCATCTTCTGCTACTTAGCTTCTTCTTATAAATGTTTTTTAAGTTTTTTTGCATGGCTACTATCGATATTACCCATTTTTCCCGGACGACACATTTCTCTTTGTTTTAAAAGAAATTGCTTATCTTCTTCAATAGTTATCATATTAAGGACATTTGAGTGAGCAATATCAAACAAAACATTTAAATTTGATTGCCATTTGTTTTCTTTTTCTTTTATTGCTGCTGAGCATTTTGCTTTATTTTCTATATTTTTTTTTAAATTCTGCCATTCTTTAAAATATTTAAGTATTATTGTGATAACAAGTTATTTTTCTTTGGTAGGAATAATTGCTTTTTGCCATAGTGTCATCACATCACTTGCTGTTAATGACGCCGATTCTTTATTTGCGTTGTTCATTACGTTTTTACAACGAAAAAATAAACAAATCACTTCTTTCGCTGACGGTAATTTTGTTTGCACCAGTTCGGAACGAGATTATCCAATTAACCATATTTCAGTCCTTTTTCGCATTTTTATAATATTCGATGTCATTTTAGAAATACAAATACGAGAATAAAGCTAAAGTAATCATATTTACAATCAAACACAATCACTTTGACTCGCAACGATGGTATCACTGGAAAAGTGGATAAAAGAGCAATGGATTGTTCATATTAACTAAATTGTGGGTATCTACAGAGAGCACTGAGGTGTCGACGAAGTGAGTAAACAAAGAACTGTTTACGTTAGAAACTAAATACCGTCACCAAAGTTGTATAAGTAAACCATAGCCAACATCGCAATAAGTGCTAATTTTAAGGTGATTTTTAAAAATATTTTGAGGCGGTAGCGACCCTTAAACATTAATTTAAAAAACCCGAAATTTAAAACAAATTATTATTTTGGTAGATAGAATGATATTATGGGTTGAGAGTTAAAACTTGAATTTTATGAATCACTTTAATATATATATATATATATATATATATATATATATATATATATATGTATAAATATATATATATATATATATATATATATATAAAAATACAAGTTAACTTACCTTACAATCCGAACTAATTTTTTTAGAGCGTCTCTCATGTTCCACGACACCATAGGCGATACAATTTTTCTCGATATTTGTACATTAAAATTCATTTATTTTTCAAATTTGTCTACGTGTTACTTATAGTCTAATTGTATACCTTGTATACCTAAGCGTAAAATATTACTTGAAGTAAATTTAGAAAAAAAATTTTCAGTACGTATTCAAATTTAACGCATTTATAGCTAAATATGGTGAATAAATATGCCTTCCTTTTTAGCAGGACGTAATGCGCCCCGGAAGGGTTAAATGTGGAATAGTATGTAGACGCCAGCCGCTAGAAACATGTTTACCGTAGCACTTACTTGGATTAAATTTATCGAAGTATTGAATAGAAATGTTTGATAAATGGAAAGATATTCTTTTATTAATCAGATACATTGTGAGGAAATATACGAAAAAAAAAATTTCAAAATATGTGGCTAGCAAATGGTTAGAGATGACATTTGTATTCGACATTATTTCATAAAAAAATTTAATTCATATTTTACTTTAATTTGTGTAGCGGATAAAGAATAAAAAAACATTTTGTATAGACATATAATATATCTATGAATGCGTATTGTAGAAAAAAAACTATCATAGCAATTAGAACTCGCACCAAGAGGATTTTGTACATTTTTAGGCACTTATAAATATTCAAAGATACATGGTATCTCTAATTAAACTGTTTCAAATATAAATTATTCACGAGATAAATATATCTCCACAGGTGTAAAACAAACTAAATCTAAAGAAGTATGATCCCAAATAAAATCTGAAGTCATTGAATTTTGAGTTTTCTACTTACTTGGGTTATAAAACCTCCCATTACCTTCGATGATCAGTGAGTAAAAGTATTGTATGAATAAATAAAATACCTTTTAAAGTGCCAAATTTTTTTATTGCTTGAACTTAAATTTTAAAATTTGTGTGAAATGTTAAATCTTGGATGGTGAAAATTTGTCTTGATGTCTCAAGTTCCATCTAAGAAAAGAGGCTT
This sequence comes from Druceiella hillmani, assembly GCA_039881145.1. Lineage (NCBI taxonomy): Eukaryota > Metazoa > Arthropoda > Insecta > Lepidoptera > Hepialidae > Druceiella > Druceiella hillmani. The sequence goes on along the minus strand of JAYKKI010000028.1, from coordinate 21,646,167 downwards.
TTACAGATAGACGAACGAAAGGACAGATGAAGTTTTTTTCTCATTTTGAGGTATAAAAATCTAAAAAGTAATTAATGCCCCCTTTATACAAAAATGATTTAAGAAAGGACAAAAATTAATTCCATGAAAGAGGTAGTATTGTTCTTTTGTTTTTTTTTTAATATGCACTGCGCTGCAATGAAAATAAAAAATTAAATAATAACACAATTTATACAGATTCAAATATCATGAGGTTGGTCACTTTTATTGAGCGTTGAGCAAAGAATTGAGCTTCCTCTTTACTTCTTTTCGCCCATTGAACTTATGCGTTTCTGATAAATGACATTTGACTAGTCAGCGAGTTCATTGAAAGGAAATATTGTCCTGCAGTGTTTCTTCTTCTTAACTTTCAACAGAGTATGGCACGGAGATCCCATTCATAGCATTATTGCTACATGCAAACTAGAACATCTTAAGACCTATCTATCTGAAACAAGAGCTTGGCTATTACACAATGATGCGTATTAAAGCTTCTATCTAAACCGGGCAGGTGTAGCGGAGGAAAATATTTTTGACCTTTCCTTCATTTACTGAAAACGGTTGATATTCCCACCTACAGGAAATATTTTAAAAAGCACTTTTACTGATAATACGGTATATTGGCAAATGCAGACCCGCAAAATGAAAGGACCAAAAATTTACAAGTACTTGACAAAATCAACACATTATCTGCTGATTGGGAAATCAAACTCGGCGAGTCACAATCCATTCATGTCACATTTGCATTGCGACGAACAAACAGCAATCTACATACTTATCTCAACTGAATCAAAGTCCCGCAAGTGAATTTGGCGAAATAGGTTGGACTCCATCTGGATAATAGGCTTAATTGGAAACACCACGCCAAAGTAAGAGCTGAGCAAATCAGGCTAAAATACGGTCAAACGAATCGGTTAAACGGACATCATTCCCAGATTAATCGCCATTGTGAGCGACTTATTTGTGTCTATCATCAAACTAATATAATCCAGCGAAATCAAAACAAGTTCTTGCATATTACAACGGCCCCATGTTATGTAATATATATATATATATATATATATATATATATATATATATATATATATATATATATATATATATATATAACCAATGAAGCGACGTTTTTAAAATAAATATTATATATTCAAATTAAGTAACTGACACTTATCTGCAGTCTTAAAGTTATATATAGTGTTAGAACTGATGTTGTATTGAAACAAGTGCTATGACAGTTTAAATTTACCGATAATCTTATCTCCTAATATTGAAAATAATATACTTTCCAAAATCTAATTTTTTGTGCAGTCGCAATAAGATCCACTTTCGTCTAATTTTACACTTACAGCCCATATCCCACCACACAAATACCCCACCAGGCTAGATATGAAAACTGAAACTGATATCAATTTAAATGGAATAAAGTGGCTAGAATACTTATTATAAATCAGTCAAAATAAATTATTAATCATTTGTGATTTTCAATTTTCATACTTTAGGCAACATCTTCATGGATAATTTTAATGTAGATTTATGTGATTTAAAACTTTAGTTCAAATTGCACCCAGCAAAGTTCTACCATGTATTCATTAAATATTGTCTGTAATACGACGATAACCTAAAAGCCAAATTCGATCTTATTTTGTAAAATATTTTCAATGACAGAATGCATAATACACTTTATTATAACAATTAACGTACGCGCCTCTGATTGTACTAGTATTAAATAAGTAGGTGTATTACAGTGTACCTGCTCTCGAGAGTCTTATTGATTTAGCAAAAATAATTTGTTTTCCCTTCTTTATATTTATTATCAATGTTCGTCCATAGGAAAAGTGTGAATTTATACTTAATTTTAACCTCTCGACTAAAGAAAAACAATACGATTGGTGAGGATCGGTGGTAAATTTCCTTGGAATCAACGACCAAACATTTTTACTGAATTAAACTGTCATGAATTTCAGTTTTCATCGATAAAAGTAGTCAAAGAAAGTAGTGAAATAAATTATTTTAATTTTTCGCCTTAATGACGAAGCTGTAATAAATTGTGAGAAAATCCAAGCATTTAATGAAAATCAATAATAAAACACGTTTGTTTTTAATAATGTATGCTCAGTATGAACTACTTTCCAATTTCTAAAAACAATCTATTCTCTAAGATTTTAATCCATTTTCCATAGAGGCAAATTAAGTTGTAATAAAAATGCGATCTTTGCAGGCTTCAACTACTCTCTTAGTCAATGTAAATATCTTTTTACACTCAATTCTTTCAATTAAAACACATGATTCATTGTATTTCGAATTTCTGAAATCGAATAGAGTCCTATGTGTTACCTATATCTTGCCCGTCTGCCACGTCTTTTACCTATCATCTGTATTATTCCGTGACCACAAGCTACCAAAGCAATTATTTTTTTTAATTTTAGAGTGAGAACGTTTCTAACATTAGAAAGATAGAGTTAATGACAGCTTAATTGAAAACAATCTCGTGAATTTATTTCTCAGTTTCACCATGTCTCCGAAACTCACACGTAACATACTTTTAAATACCTTATTCATACCAATTTAATTTTGATTAAAGTGTTATTAGACAATATATCTAAACATCGCCATAAATCCTGAATATTACATAAGCTGTGTGGCACATAGCTAATTTGTGCGTAAAATACACAAACGTACATTTCACTTTCTATTCTATTTCATAGTACTTCACAGAGCATTGACTCTTGTAAAATTGGAGAGTTTCCAAACCTCATTCGTTACTCCATGTTATTTTGTTTAATTTTAGGTAGCTCTGAGTATAAATATATCGGATCCAACTTATGAAACTTTACTGACTTTAATTTAACGATATTTGAGTTAGATCTAAAAAAATATTAATGGGAAGAACAAAAGAGTACAGGTACATATAAAACAAGTATTTTATTTGAACTAAAAAACCAAAATTATTTCAAATAATTATAAGTTTTGTATTATTATCTAGGTATAGAAGAAAGCAAAACTGAAACTGATTTTTAAATGACAAAAAAGCATATTAAAAAGGCTGGTAAAAAGTACTGAGTACAAAATCCGTATTATCAATCAGTCATTATAGTAAAACACATAAATTCCTTACAATGAAAAAGCCGAATTGCATCGTCAATCTTGTAGTGATAAACAATGATAATTCATGCCATTTTAAAAAAAATAACTTGCCAAGAACGTATCAAGGCTACCGTACAAAGTTTGAAAAAAGTTACTTTATTGATCATAAGTCATCAATAATATGGACGTCACAGCGTAATAAATACTTGTTTCTCCAGTAACTTTTATTCGTACTTCGAAAGTTTAAATAAAACCAGGTTACATTATCAAAAATAGATATTTAATTCAGAATTTTAATAAATGCAATCTTATTTAAAATACGGTTTTGCGGCAGACGAATAAATACTTCAAAATTCTATAGAAATACCTTAAAATAACTGCTTTAAAAATCCTCTCAGCAATAAAAATGTCTCTGTACTCAACTGTTTAATAACATTAGCTAGTATGAACATGACTGCAATCTTAAAATATACCTAAATGTTTTACGTCGCGAGTATTTAATTTAAAACAAAAAAAGTTATTTTTTTATACTTGTGGTTAAGTTATGGATAAATTGCATTTTCAGTACTTTCTTTCTAATTGTCTATGAACAATATAAGTTTGTTTAATATTATCGGATATAAGTAAAAAGAGATAATAATAAGCATAATTATAATAATAAAAAGTAAAATAGAATACTAATTAGTATTTTTAATTACAATAGAATTGATCTTCCAATTGGTATCTTAAGGTTATATAATATTCATATACATATTTCCAAACAAATACATATCTAATAAAATATGAATTCACGGATAAACGCAAATCCCTTTTCTTTAAATTCTAACCTGTATATTTTCAGATATTTAAAATTAAATTAAATGGAGTGAATTAGCTATTTCAATCCTCATGTACAGATACATTATATTATTGATGCACGTTTTTGACAAAAAATTTAAAAATTTTTTTTTCATTTTGTTGTAAATTAGCATGAATTTAAAATCACGTTTTTTGAAATTTATGTTCATTTACAACAAAATGAAAAAAATAGCGCCAGAAGTTCTATCACATCCCAAAACGTTGTTCTATATTTCTATTCAATATTACTCAAATATAAATATCCTAAGGTAATAGCAACTGACTAGCACTGGACATGACATTTTCCCTAACGCATGGTTATATTACCAGTACTAACAAAACTCTAAAGATTAGCTTTGATTGATACACACTTTTAAGTAAAATTTTAATGGTATTAAAAAGTGCACAAGTAATAAAGAGATTAAATGCGGCATTTTATAAATTAAAATTAAGAATTATTATTATTTAGTGAATATTTTTTCGGTTTGAATGATATTTAAAATCGTGACTTAAACTCGAATTATTAATATTTAACCACCATGATTTCAATTTACCTTTAGATTTTGGTGATTTTATTAATTTTTATATGTTATACAATAATTGCAGTATTTTTTTTAAAAATTGTATTTCAAAGTTTATTTATTTTTTTTCAAAATGCTTCTTCAAAATTGTATGAATTTATCAGCTAAGATTGAAAAATCAATCCAAGTTTCAAAGCTTTCGATAAACAAGATTAATACGTTACATAACGTCATATTTGGCGAATCTAATAAATAATAATAAAATAATTTTAGAAATCAGTCTTTGATCATGGAAGACAATACATTGGCCCACAACTGAATTAACTGATAGATACATTTTATGAATCAACTGACGACGGAACTGACGCCCTCCTTGATGACGACTAGTAGTAGAAAATAGGTATACATTTACAGCTCATTCCCGTAAAGATGAGAATTGCTACGCAAGATTCTTCACCACTCCATTATTTAATTATAAAATAGCACGAATACTTTTTATCTTATGAGGAAAAACCAAAATTAAAATTAATTTCTTAAAAATCTTTATTGAATTATCATATTTTACAGGCTAAAAAATTGTATAGTGTACCCACTAACTCCTTTACCATCACATGAACATTTTATTTTATTCCTAATGGTGGACACGAATATCCACTAACTTAAATATTTCCATGCATAAATTCATCCACGTTTCGTAATTATAGAGTCGTTGGTCGTCTAAAGTTTCTTTAAGAGAACCTGTAAAATTATTATCAAACAATAACAATTCGGATCTACGGGAAGAATACTCAGAAGCAGAAAGTATTTTCTCCGTTTTTTTGGATTAAGTTTACGGTCAAAAAATGATGCCCTAAAAAAACATGATACTTATTAGGATGTCGCAACTTTAGAACCAACTGATCATATTGTCGATGTTCCAACACCTCGGAATTGAAGCAAATAAATTGTATGTAATACCGTCTTTTCTAATGGCCTGACAATTGTAATTTCCAATTGATATTTTTACGTAACTTTAATAAAGTACAGAGTAATAATAAATTCGTAGTGTATTTTAATATAAAAGTTATATTTGAATATCTGTTACTAATTTAAGTTAATTGATGTAATAAATTGACAAAATTAGTAAGTAATATAATTCCCTAAAAGTTCCACAAGAAGTAAGTAAATTACATTAACATTAATAATATTATCATTTATTTAAAAGCAAAGTGAACTAAATACCATTTGTTATTTTATAGTTACCATAAGTATCTTGTAATAAATGTGTATATTAATTTTAATTATGAGAGCTACACAACAAAATTAATTTACACGTTTATTAGAAGAATAATTTGTTATAATCATTTACATTTTTTTAAAAAACAACATGAAACCAACATTACATATTGGTATGGTAGAATAAGAAACCGAGCAAATTGATTTTTTAAATTTTACATTAATAAAATGTAATTGCATTATTATATTGTTCAAATGTTTTTCAAAACTCATTTCAATAATTTATTAAAAAAATAATATTTAACCTTTTAAAATTTCAATAAGCAATTACTTTAATCAATAACCAAAGAAATATTTTGGAAGGTATATCAAGGAAATATTTTGGAAGTTACATAGTGTCGTTAAAAGCATCTATCTATAGGTTACATGCAGATATCTTGAAACCTATACAAAAAAAAATATAAAAACTTATGTCAAAATATTGACAAAAATCTTAGAAATTAAAATTTAAAACATGCCATAAAATTTTGTTGAAGTAACTTAATAATTCATACTATGTATGACGACTTGATTTGCGGCCGTAAACCATGTAATAATTCTGATGGTTTACCAATTTCTTTTTAAATTTAGCATAGACGTAATTTGAAAAAAATTTGTCATTTTTATTTTGCTAGGATAGTTTCGAAAGCTACCTTCTTCATAGTCCGTTTAATGGTTCTCTGATTAGGCTTACAATGGGGGATTGAGAAACAACTACATTAAGGGACAAATATAACTTATTTTCATCTAAAATGGAAAGATCATGTAAATATGAGAGTATAAGTTTGCTATTTCTAGCTATAATCATAAACCTATTTCCTGTGCTTGAAATGGGTCAAACAAAATAATTAATTTACAGTTATAGAATTTCTAAGGAAAACTCGCAAAGAAAATGGACTGAAGGCTTGCAAACTAAATAAACTAGATGGTACTATATATACCAATTTCATGGCGTTTATGGGATTTAAATTTCAATACGCAATAATTCGAATTTTCTTGTAAAATCCTTCCATATTTTTTGTTATTTTTAATCATCTTCAAATACTGCATAGATAAAGTAATATATACATTTATTAAAAGAATTCTTTATTAAAATCATAGACCTTTTCCACAATCAACTTTTGGCAACAATGCAAAACAGTACTACTTGATTTTTTAAATTTTAGATTTATCATAAAAATTCTTACATTTAAAAAATAAGTCCCTCATTCCCCCGTCTTGATATTTTCACATCTGTGGAAAATTCACTAGATCACATATTTACATTGTAAAAATTAAGACTACTTTTTGAAGTATATTAATAAAAATACTGAGCACCCTTAAATATTTATATCCCATATGTGTGTACTCTCGTGGTGCGAATTCCCCTCGTACTGGTTTGATTAAAATTTACCTTAACTTTCACGCGGAATTTTGTAATGATATAACCTGTGGTGTATATCACTATAAACTTTGTGAGTGTCACTTTATTTTTTTTAACGGAATAAGTAAAAATATTTTTTTCTAAATCCCGATCAGCTAGACAAAAATTACTTTAGTTTTATTTACAGGGTATAATTAAGGCGTACAATTATAAAATAGGAAATTATATACCGTCTTAATTTATAAAACTTAAGTAAATAAAACAATATTAATAATATTAATATTTGGCTTCAACGTGGCTCGGTAACGCTCGGTAAAAAAAATAAATATAAAGGCATGTAAATATTTAGAAACCAGAACCTGGCTAAATATAATTTTCCGAAAAAATAAGGGAGATGTAATAGTAAATAATAACTATTTTAGTGAATTACCAAATGATTTTATAGCCGCAAGATCGAAACTTTTAAATAAAAAAAAGTCGAGTATTCCATAATGTTAAATATAAGTTATGACATAGTATTTTCAGCAAGGAAAATTTATCAAAAGTACTTTATTTGGAAAGTTCATGAATTAAGATGCATGAAAATGTTTTATACTATATTCCAACTTTTATGTGTACGTTTTAAGTATTGTGTTAGCTTGCCCGTTTTAAGCATTGCGTGAGCATGCTAATTGAACCAGAAGAAGTAGAAACAAAATAGACAATTCTACAAATAGATGGACCGAAGTAGAAAGTATTTTAGCCTATTTGCCTGTAAGCAAATTACCAACAAATTTAGTTGAGATAATTACCTTAAATAGACGACATATTGTTTCCAACAAAGTAGTAGAAAAAGAAGCCAAGAATATTCAAAAAGAATTACAAGAAAAAATGTTGCGAATGCACTTGAAAGTTTCTTAAATACAAGTTAAAGATAAGTTACGTTTTTATTTTTATTTTTATACAGGTAATTGAAACATATATAAAGAACTAAATGTAATTTGAAATAGATAAAAAAAATTGGAAAGAAAATGTCAATTTATAACATTAATAGACATTTTGAAGTGTGCCAGGTATGAATCTATTTCAAGGCATGTTTTAACATTTGCATTTTGTTATTTATTACTTTTATTTGATTATTTTATAACCGATATTATTACTAATGGCATACTTAATGCTTCTCGTAAACCTTAGACTGCCACAAATTAATATTTTAACACATTATATATAGTTTCAATAGGAAATAACGACGTTAAACGTAATATTATGGATAAAATATCATATTAATTGCAAACATAGTAAGATTAATACGAACCGACAAAAGCTTTCGAATATACCTGGCAGATGCTACGACCAGGCTAGTACGATCAAAACCAACAAAATTTTGTACTTTAGAACAAAAAACAGAACCCTTACGAGAAGGCACTTGTGTCCTTTCGTCGGTTTGTCACAGAATTTTTTCTCACAAAATCGTTTGGTGTACGACTTGAAATTTGATCATAAAGCACATTGATCTATATATCTCAATAAACACTCAAAAATATTAATGAAATTTTTGAGAGGGAAAATTTGATGTGTTATTTGGGATATAATGTGAAGGATTACAAAATATTATTTTAGCATTTTATTTAGAATATTTGAAGAGATATTGTGGAAAATACCTACAAAAAATCGGAAATTTGAATCTTTACAATAGATATTAACCTTAAAAATACTGATACTTATATACCCGCTGGTTAACAGTAAACGGTCCAAACAAACAGGACATGTATTACATCGCAGGCCTTCCTTTCCTTGTTCTCCATATTTTTTGACTGTACACTCAAATACTTAACAACATAACGGTAATAAGAATTAAGTTCAAATCCAACAAAATGTCTAGTCGTATTATAAAGAAACACAGCACACATTAAGGACTACACTTACGGTATAGGAAATTTTATTACGAATTTGTATATAAATCTTACTACATAAAAATATCCATATCACAAATGGAAAATAATTTGATTCGTGTTTTATACTACATACTAATACCACAGGTAGTTCAATCCCTCATATATTCCAATACTCGTTGATCTATAACCATTTAGCACTAACTGTCGCCCGCGACTTTTTCTCGCACAGATTTATAGAAAATATTATTAACTGCATTATCAATAAACATAAAGATACCTCTTATAATAATTATAAATGTACACTTTTTTAAGATAGAACTTGGTATTGAAATGTCAAATTTCTTCTTTTTATCGATCAATTGATACGAAACGTAGTCATTTGCATATATATTTCATAGTATCCATTTTCAACAGACCCTACATCGGAATCCTTCTAGTTCTTCTTACTGATGCGCGCACGAATGACCGCTCACAAAGAAATGGACAGGCATATAAAAAACTATATCTTTGTGTTTTATTATTTTTGTTATTTTCTCCTAATTTACTTTTTGTAAATACCAACATTAAAGACCGTAACAATCAATTTTATGCAGCCGAATACTAAACTTTTCAAAGTAAATAAATCGTAAATATTGAAAATAGATTTAAATTTTGAACAAATTGTGAAAATATAGTAAGTTTACAAAGGATAAAAATCATATCAAAATTTTTATGGGAGTAAAATGGCTGACAATGACGATTGCCCTAATGCGTCTGCCTATATTCGGGTTGCTTACTCAAGCACCTACCTCTCCCACGTCACTCCACATTTCACCTCCGGCCAAGGTCATTTTATAAATATTAGTCCTGGTGGGAAACTTCATTGCGCGATTTAAAATTTACGTAACAACTTCTATTGATATTCATGAGCACACTTTACATTTTTGCAATACCCTTCATCAAGCAATTAGGCATTTCTTTGTTGTTAGAGTAATGCAACGTAAATTAATTTTCAAAAATATTACTCATATCTTCAGATCGAGTGCATCGTGCAAGCAATTTTTTTGCATTTTTTTACTTTTGCTGTGTAACAATGTGTAGACATCACAATTCCACAGTTTTATTATATGAATAGATTGCACAAATATGGATATCCCCTGTTAATATCCACTGGATGTACCATTTTTAATTTTCCGTAGAAAAATGACAGAAACGGAACTCTATAATTTCATCATTTTCGTCTGTCTGTCTATTCGCACGTATCACCTATTTTACTCTGAGACTATTGGCACTCTACACGAAATTTGAATGATAAGTGTGTTCTATGAATACGATGAACTTATAGAATTGTAAAAAACTCTAACTCTTCAAATAACGTGTGTAAAAATTTAAAAAAATTAAGGTAACAGAACTCAACTTTCAGCGAAATCGTTAGAATAAGGGTGTGTATGTTTTAAGATATGTGATATTTTCGTTACCGACCGCAGAATCACTTTGTTTTTCACAGTGTCTGAGAAATATAAACTTATGAGTTTAATATTGTGCTTGGGGACCTTCGTGTGCGAGTTCGACTTGTACTTGATCGCTTTTTCCCAATTCACACTATCCGTAGTACGAAAGATTAATTTTGTATCAATAGTTCGAGTGAAATTTTTATAGCAACCAAAAATATATTCTAGTGATGAGAAGGTGAAATCCATTACGCTAGTGTTAGATACAATTAAGAATTAATATAAATAAAAAATAGGTTTTGGTTCGAGTGAGGTTTAAAACTGTGATTTAAACTCGCTTGAGTGAGTATTACTATTTTGGTTAGAATCATTATATTATTAGACTTTAGCTTTAAGTACTATAGACGACTTTAGGTATTATTTATTTGAATATACCTAAAATTAATAATATTTATTGTAAAGATAATTATAGATATGAAAAATTATTTACATATTTCGAACTTTCAACTACTGCCGGGATGGTATGAGATTATCTGCTAAGACTGTGATCTATAAATAACCCCAAATTGTAAAGGTTGCGGTAAATGAGATAAATTTTATATTCGGGCAATCTAATAGATAATAAAAAAAATAATCAGTTTTGATGATAAATGATGATTACTTGTGACTTGATTGGTTTAACTGGCAGACCTATTTTATGAATCTGGTGCCGATGACAGCGAGGCCACTGACACTGTTGCGGACGATTGTTATAGAAAATAGACATATATTTGTAGGTTATCTTTAAATATTATGAATGATTCTTAATCACTCCATTACTAAATACTGAATTTTCCTTGTCGTATGAGGAAAAGTCAACGAAAAATGTTATTTTTAAAATTCTTTATTAAATATTAAATATTATTAAATATCTATTAATTTTACCAATATTTTTTTCTTCCTCTATAAAATTTATAGTAAAGTCTGAAAAGTCTGCAAAAATTAGTCTATATAGTTTTAATTGCAAAATCCTTTTCCTGTTTCCTTTAAGTTGCACTTTATGTGAACCGAAAAATGATTATCGTAACACTTCCGAACTGCAAGAAGAACAGTTGGCAGTTCAAAATACGTTACGTACGTACGTTTTTAGCATTAAGTCAGCCGGATGAGGTCCAACATTAACACGCATCAAAACAATGTTCTGCGTATTAGGACATCATACATTGTGGACCAACAAATTAAACTGAAAGCGTTTAAATGTCAATATTATATTTATGCAAAAATAAAATAATTTAAGACAAGGGTATGGCTTCTGGAGTTAATTATTGTAAATTTTTTTATAACACAATTTTTTATAACAAGATCAAAATGAATATATTTAAATAGTCACTCAAAATGGGCATGGATATCGAAATATATTAATGTGGAATGTAAGAATATTTAGAGAGCCTATTGAAGAGTTTCAAATTAATTACTGGCAAAATTAATGCTTAAAAAATTCGACAGGAATAATCGACAGTTTGTTCTTTTACAGCGTATTAACATAAACCTAAGAGAGTGGCCCTAGATGGAGTACCACATTCATAGCAAGAGATTAGGGTTTAAACAGGCTATTGACTAGTCTGCCTTATTACGGTAAAAGTAATATCGATAGATGAAAAAAAACGATTGTTTTCAAAATGTGAACGAAACTATTTCTGACAAATAATATCACAGTGAAACAACAACTGGCAGTAAAAAAATGTACACGGTATATTTTTATAACCGATTCATTCAGTGTATGCACAATTATAATAAATCTCCTTAAATTTGAAAAATGTGAAAGAAAATGGGAGTCCGAAGATTTTTTAATCCAAAATAGCAAGCTGATTAAACTATTGATTACCGCTTTTACCACTTTAACTAGAGTAACGAGGTCTCGCAATAGGTCCTAAAATTGTATGTTGAATATTCTATTTAAACATTCCTAGGATATTCCTTGGTGTGTTGTTAATTGAAATAAAAAAGCATCTACAAAATTCTTCATATTTCTAACTATATTTATAAACGGTTTTTTGACAATTTTTTACCCGGGACACAACTTTCGTCTTCCTCAAGAAGTAATTAATGTGATTCCGGTAAATAATTGTAACAAAAATGCATGCTTCTCAGAAATATCTCGACATATTGACTGTTATTGACCTAACTTGAATGAAAGTTTTACTAAAGCTTTCAGACAAATTACGTACATGTACAGATATCAGTATTAAAATGTTTAATATCCTACCACCAAACATTTTGAATTTCGTTTTGAGACAGAAAAATATTTTCTTCAAAATGTTTATTTAAAAAATTGTATATTTTAAGAAAACATAGATTTCTGTAGGTCTATTTTTCATTAATCAAGGAGCCATAAAACATGGTTTGATTAAAATATTTTTTAATTGTCATGTGTGTAAAAATTTATCAATTATTTTCCACTACTATTTATTTATAAGATCGTTTGAATATAAGTTTACAATTTCTAGCAATAATCATAAAGCTTTCTCTTATACTTGGAACGGGTCAAGAAAAACTGGTACTTCCTCTACAGACACCTTTACAGATACCACTATAGTTCTACTTATTAAAAAGTAACTCAGCAAACTAATTTCGTCGACGACGAACCCGACGACGATACAAAAGAACGGACGTGTATGAACCGTATTTATACGCCCGTCCAACCACGAACAAAGCGGTACTGCATTTGTAGCAAAACACTATTTCAATCTTCCTGTTGGAAAGAAATTTATTATGAATACTTGGCACGGTGAAATTGTTAATTATTTATTCATAAGAATTCTGTATATATTTATTATATATTTGTGCAGCATGATGAGGAGTTAAATTAATGACGAAAAGCCACGATGAATTAAAATGAGTTTTATCCAATCTGATTAATTATTTTGACATAACTTTTTCAGGCAGTACGTAAATATTAATAAAATCAAAAAAGTATTTACCAACTAAATACTGCTAAAATGAAATATACAGGTCAAGTGTAACAAAAAACTAATATTGTATTATTCATCAAAGGCATTCTTTTGTATGTATATATTAACATCAAATATTGAGATTTATTTAATTCCATTCACCTTAAAATAATATTCTATTCAAATTGTTTACCTTAAACAATTTAGGCAACTTTAGAGACTAAGTTGTTAGAAAAAGAAAGAGAGGAACGTGATTTTTAAAAATTATAAATAAATTAAATAGTTTAATTGTTAAGTCTGTTTACTAAAATTGCAATACTTACGCTCACAATAGGAATGGTTTAATAAAAATACTGTGTATTCTTATATTTATATCTGTCTATCTGTCTTATAAGTGAGTAGACTTGTAGTGTGATTTCTTTTGGCACTTGATAGATTTTATTATTATTTATATACCAAAATCCTGAATTTCTTAATTGTTAAACCTGTGGTGTTAACAATTAGGTTACTACTATACTTGATTGTCATGAGAAGTTACTACTAAACTTTGTGAATATTTCTAAAAGTAAATACTTATAAGTCCATATAGGTAAGTTAAATAAAATTCTTTACGGATATTTGCAGGGTACAATTACTGCTAAAAACGTCAAATTTTAGAAAAACAAGTCAGATACCGTATAGGCATCTTAAGTCAAATACTTTCAAATATTGGGCTATTAGCAAAGATATCTTTGCTAATAACCCACCTGAAGATGTTGTAATACAACGAAACCTAGGTCGTGGTAAAGAAATTAAAGAAATTAGAAATAATACTACATCACGTAGTTTCATTTGATTGTGATTAATAATAAAATTAATAAAACTACTTTTATAACCATAGTCATAGTCCGATTCGATTATTTCTACTTAGCTATTAGCTAGTGTTAATTGAAGAAAATGACCAGCTAGTATTTAATAAGCGCAATTTGCCTACACAGAATTTGTCGACAAAATGGATTGAGGCGTAACATTGATATGAAAATAACGAGTTCGAGGATTTCTTATATGAATAATTTCGAATCTCTGATAGAATTTTCTTATAAAATATAAATATGTTGGTTAATTATAACTTATAATTATTCTTCAAGTGTAATAGTATATAAAAGCAAATGTATTTAAATCGACATCATGTACATTTTTCGCTACTTTGTAAGTTAAAGTTTGTTAATATTTATCGATATTAAAATGTAATTTCGATTGGCTCTAGGAATTCGAAATTGGCGATGAGAAATGAGTTATATACGTAATTTAAATACGCAAACACCAATGTCTCACTGCAGAAAAAGAGTACTTTGAGTATCCAAACATGAACCGAATACAAGAAAGACAATACTCAGTTACTGTTAGAAAATTGTAATGAAGAACGTCATTCATTGTACATTTCTTCAAGGAGATTTACACTGTACACAGATTTATTAATAGAAGTCAAACCAACTTGCTAATGACTAAAATGGTCAACATAGTAGAGTTTGTTTTCTTTATGATGATACGGAACCACAAACCGTAAATTTAGTTAAAAATAATAATGTTTATTTTATAATGGTGCACACGAAGTTGAGTTTTATGACGATTAAATTTTAACTGTTTTCTCATTAAACTAAAATGCACTAACTAAACCGATTTAAAAGTTAATACTACACAGGTGGATCTATAAATTGTTTAAAAGTGCATGTATGATATATTGATAAGTTACTGCGTTAATCAGCACAAACATTAACTACTTCGAATTACTTTTATACTGAGTACACTAGGATTACATTTTTTATCTAGAAGTAAAAGTTTCTCAACTCGTGCATCCGCTAAAATAATTAGAATATAAAATGAATGATCTATGTATACAAACAAAATAAGCTCTCTTACTCCGATGTGTCGAGAAGAATATATATATATATATATATATATATATATATATATATATATATATATTTTAATACGATACATACATGTAAGTACATGACTTACCTGCATGTCGTAACTTATTTATTTGCTCTCTCACGTCCTACGACGGCTGTACTTCCTGTACCATGCAAAAGTTTGTTTAGCTATTTGCTTTCCTTATTTCGGTTCTTACATCCATTGTTATATAATTTTGCATGTACCTGAGAGGGGACAAATTATCGAGGGAAGCTCAAGAGAAAAATCTTTTATTATTGCTTCGTATTCGTTCTAGATTTGTTTTAAGTTTGAGTCGGAAGTATCTCATGATTTCGTTTTATCATGTTGCTTGCATGTTTTGACAAAAAATTTTCAACAAAATTTATAAGGAAAGCTAATTTAAAAAACTCATAATTTAAAATGGTGTAATGTTTTTAAGTATTGTATGATTATAATAATTGAATCAGAACTGTTAGATGTGAAATAGGTCAATAAAAAAATATATTGACTAAATTAAGAAGTATTGTAGAGTATTACTAGCTTCTAATAAAATTGGAGAAAATGTTTGATTTTAAGAAAACACAGATTTCTGTAGGTTCATTTTTCATTAATCAAGGAACCATAAAACATGGATTGATTAGAATATTTTTTTTAATTGTTATGTGTATAAAAATGTATCAATTATTTTCCACTACTACTTATTTAGGAAGCATATTTAATTTTTATCAGTTCTCCTCTAATTTGTAAACTTTATTTATTTTTTATATGTTAAATAAATCATATATATAATTATGTATTTGTATCCATCTATAAGTTATGTTCATACATCTTGGAGTCTACTCAAAAATTTGTTTGAAACGTATATCCAGAATATTGATAAAAAGTCTTAAAAATAGCCACTAAATAATTAATTACAATTTATTTACAAATCAATTAATAATA